>JAGKTI010008188.1:0-34376 GCA_018397915.1 Birgus latro | reverse complement strand
ATGCAGTAGGAAGGAAACACTGATTATATACCTATCTTTAGCTACATCATCATCATCATCATCATCATCATCATGACCTCTTTCCCCACTCAAGGATGGGAGGAAAGAGGTCAGCGCACTTTCCTATCTTTCATAATATTGCTTTACTTAATGAAAGGCCTTCATTCCATTCTCATTCTTCCCTTGATTCCAGCATCATGAACTTCTTGAACTAAGTATATATTCTTCTGTGATACGAAGCGTTAGGAGAAACACATTGAGGTGGTTTGGCCATGTGGAGAGGATGGAGTGTGAGCGACTGACATGGAGAGTGTATGTAAGTAAGATGGAGGGGGGAAAGGGAGGGGGAGGCCAAGGATGAGATGGAGTGGAGAGGTATAGGAGAGGGAGAGGGGTGTGAGCTGAGAGTAGGGCAGTGAAATGGAAGGGGAGAGGGTGACATGGAGGCGATTTGTTTGTGGCCACCCCTTACGGGATTAAGGTGTCTGGCAATAGGTGGATAGATAGATATACCTTCATCAGTAGATTTTTACTGGTACGAACTGAACATGTCTATTAAGGATAAGTTTCATCATCTTGTCAATCTTCAAATCTATTTTCAAATGATGGAGAGGGACTCCTTTATGCGGTGGTACTGATATAACCGGCTGCTCCACTGCCTGGTTATACAATCACCTCTCACCTTCCATCCTCCTTCACACCACTAGGTTTGTGTTTATGTCCTATCTCTACAAGAGGGAACTGCAAATATCCATTTAATGTAACTTTCATTTTCTTTTTCATCCACAAACCTACTCTCAGACTCCCTTTTTGTTAATAGTACCTTCCCTGAATCAATGAAAAAGTTTTGTTGTCAGATCAGTGACAGTTCAGTAGCTCACTGTTTTTGTTAATACCTTACCTCTCCTATTCCACTTGAAATGTCTAAAAATGTCCTCTTGGTACGCAGTGAAAAATTTTGGTGCAGTTGTGTCCTTATAGAGTTTTGTGGTAGTGTAAATATCTTCTAGGATTTTAACGATAATAGTTTTGTTCATATTGCTTTCATCACTGCTAGTAGTGATGTAGAGATGTCTCATAGTCTGAAGTATTGTCAGTTACATGGGTAATAACTTGAATGTGGGATATTGCTGTATATGGTGCTGGAGAGTGACCCCGTCATGCACCAATGTAACTGGGGAGCTTTGATAGATGAATAACTTACTACAGGCTCTAAGACACAAGACAGAGATGAGCACCATGGATAAGCACCTCATGGCATCCTCTACCCTTTTACTGTGCCAGCAGTCAATCCTCGGACTATCTGGCGATATAGACTCTAACCTGCCACTAACTGGTAACCAGAATTTCCCCACTCCCACTGTTGGTTTGGAAGGGTTGAAGTAGCCCATTGACACAGGCTTATAGACACTTAATTTCTCTCCTATGACACATCCAGGGGAGCCAGTATGATCCAAGTAACTTGAAGTGCCACTGGAAGAGATTAGGGCATGAGAATCAACTAATTTTGCTTCATCTTAATTTGACAGAGATTTTTATCCTCTTACAGCCTCAGTGACATAACTTGCTGGCAGAGTAAGACCATTAGACTATAACTAAACATCCTTTCCATAACACTTCTTCATGACTAGCCTCATATTCTAATGTTAATCTCTTGTTACAATTTAGCATACAAGATGAGAGTTTGAGATCAAGGTAAAGTGAAAACAGTATAACGTTTGTCCACCTATAATAAGGAATGGCATTGTAGCAGTGCTTTAACAGTCTGTAGCCATTCTCAAGTTTCATGTTACCTGCGTGTCAAAGGTTACTTGTTTGTAATTCTTTGGGGGCTTTCTGATATAGGCCTACTCTTGATCCTACCCCCAGTAATTTACAGTGGGGATAGAAAGTACAATTTCACTTCAATAACCTAAAATTGCTGTCTCATCATTGTGAATGTTGAGTTGTAAGATTATGAACATAGTGCTACTGTCCAAGTGCAGTAGAAAGGGTGTTGAGCTACATAAATGTACCAAGACATTGAGAATATTCATGAGATTCCTTACTTGTTTGTAGCCATTTTTTACATCATTATTTAAGCAGCAACCTAGCATGGTAGTAACACTGTTATCCATCCATCATCCAATCCTATGTCGCCCCACAGAGGAACGTAGGAGCCCGGGGCTAGGCAAGTTGGTCCTGACATTTAAGATGAGAGTGATGTTGGTGTTGTTAGTGGTAGTTGTAGTAGTAGTGGTAGTAGTAGAGCAGTAGAAGTGGTAGTAGCAGAGCAGTACTAGTGGTATGAAGCAACAGTAGTAGTAGCAATTGTAGCAGCAGCAGTAGTAACAATAGTAGTAGTATCAACATCACCATCATCATCATAATGGGCCATTTGTTAGCTCATTTGCATAGATTTATTCAGTCTCTGGGGGGTGGGAGACCAGAAATTAAAGATGTTGAGAGCAGAGATGACTGCTGCTGAAAGAAGTGGGCTAATACTGTACAGCTGTGTATGTGTAAACTTTACTGAGGTAGACAAAATGTTGGCTATGAATTCTGAGCTTGCTGCATGGAGTCAGTTTACATATTGTGATGGTGTAATTTTTTTTTGCAGTTTTAGTTTTCCTTTTTTGTTTTTTAATAACTGCATGTTTCTATGTGAAATGTGTTTTGAGGATAACTGCAGGTTTCACATTGCATTTCTCCAGGATTGCTTGACTTATAGAAGGTAATGATTACAAAGGACATTCCCCCAAACACAAATTGTAGGGGATTATACCCCCCTTCCCCCCCCAATCTACCAAGGCCATCTCTATGTGAAGGCCTAGGTGTGACATTGATGACATCACAGGATGAGTCGGACCGCCGCACCGCCACTCGCTTACTACTGTTGCTCTTACTACTTATCTTTTTGTCTAACATCTAGTGACTGCCTCCTCATAACCATATCTCTGCCGGCACTTACTGTTGGCAAATACTGTACTGGTATGATAATATTTTTCATTAGGTTAGGTAACATCAACACTGTAAAGGAAATTAATACTGCTACTGATGCTAAGTATTTTTATTGTGTGAAGTAATAACAATGGGTGTACGACTACTGTATTCATACATCACTTAATAACAAAGCTACCTTATAAGATGACTTTAGTGCTTTTTTTTTTAGAGAGAGAGAGAGAGATATGGCACTGTGTATAACTTTTGTGAAATCACTGTACTCATTTTTCATTCTCTCTTTGATTATTTTCATGTACTGGTTGACTATCAGCATCAATGACACCAGACTCATGGTAATTACCTAGATGACTTAACAAACATTCAGATTTTGACCACATATCACATTTATTTTCAGATCCTAAGAGCCACTGAAGTTTTCTTGGTTCTAAGGCTACATTTTCATACCACACTAGAACTTTGAAGTCTACCATCACTTTAAAGGATACAATCACTCTTGGTTGCACATCACAGTTAACTTTAAGGAAAGACACATAGTCATCACTTGAAACAAACAGCCAATTCTTAGAAAGTTTACTAATGAATGTTTCACAAAAGTCATCAAAACAGTTGATCTTTTTTTCCATCCAGTCACTAAACATTAATTCATCTTGTGCAATTAACCTTTCTTGTGGAGTAGTACAAGCTGGTGGTGCTTCCTTTGTCATATATTTTGGCTGGTTTGGAAAGATTGTTGGGTATGCATCCTTCGTTGGAGTTGGCCTTTGTCTCTTAGCTGCTATCACGGTTCCATCAGGGTGTTTCATGCTGTCTTCTTTGATGATGAAATATGGTTCGAAGCACTTGGCACAAACCACCGTATTATCAGTTGGATGAGAGTGCTGCAAGCCTGTACTTTGTCAACACCCACTGTATATCTTCTTGAGCCAAAATGTAGTGTTCAGGGTGTAGTTTTTTAAACTGAACTGCAACATGTTTTCCAAATGTATCACACTCATCATCGACTTGTTTAGGATTATTGATGGCTCTAGTTCATTAAGCTCCTTTATGGCTGCTGTTACTTCACCGATTCGTTTCCTTGATATTGTTTTCTGCATAGATTCTGCTGGATTTGAATTCCCCTCAATGTTTTCAGACTGTGGGAAATGCACAGAATGTTGGGTAGAATCACCTACATTGCTTTGAATACCATGGTCATCTCTCCCTGGTGTATCAGCTGCTGTATCCTGCAATGCAAAAATATGACATTTATATAGTTATAATGTACACTATAAATTAACAGTGATATAATCGATATACAGCTATGCACTCTGCCTTCTTTACAGGTACCTGAGTCAGAAGAGGCATGGAGAGACATAGAGGTTTTAGTGATAAATGGAACTTTCCTAATTGTTACGGAGCATTGGATGCCAAGTACGCATTGAAGTTTGAGCCCTTCCTAATTGTGGCAGCACCTTCGACAATTACAGGAAAAGAACAATATTATTTTGATGGCCTTAGTTGATGATGACTATTGTTTTAGATATACTGATATTGGATGTAATGGATCTGTGTCTGATGGAGGGGTTTTTCAAAGGTGTTCACTGTTTCAAAGGCTACAAAACAACATGCTTCCAAAAGGAGGTTTCATTGTAGGGGATGATGCTTTCCCACTCAAAACTTTATTGATGAAGCCTTACTCAGGAGTGAATTTAAGCTATGAAGAAAAAATCTTAAACTATAGATTGTCTAAAGCCAGGCAAACTGTGGAAAATGCATTTGGGATTTTAGTTAGTAGATTCCAAGTATTTGAAAGACCTATTGCAATCAGTGTTGATACAGTAGACAAGGTAGTGCGTGCAGCATGTATGCTGCATAACTGATTGAGATGCAGTGCAGGTCATGAGTATTTACCACATGGTTGTGTAGATGTTGATGATATACAACAGGTGAAAGGGTTCATAGAACTTGGAGATCACAAACTACATGATTACGTAGTGTAACTCGTGTTGGTAGTAATCACCATGCAAGAGATGCAAAAGCTATCAGAGATGCATATAAACAGAATTTTGTAGCAGAAGGCAAATTGCCATGGCAGGACAGAATGGTTCACTGAGTATTTCAGTATTGTGAAATGACAATCTCATTGCATTTTCATTTTCAAATAATATCAGTATTATCAAGCATTATATCATGTACTATAGTCTAGCTCTTGCAATAAATAAATGTAGCTACTTATCAAACTGCTTTGTGACATTGGTTTCAGTGCTCCTTGTTTCATGATGTCTTGCATTAGTGGAAACCATTTCATTGCAGGCTTATACACATCTTGAATGCCATCACCTGATCATTCTGACTTTTCTGCTTTACACGTATTCTGTTCTTGCTGAAATGTTGCCCTTAAACTTTTAATTTTCTGTGTTATGTCATTTATCCCATTTATCCCATTTACATTTTCATAAACACGTCAATGAGAGCATTCTGTCGTGCCTGCTTGTTTCGGTATATTTCAGTATGCATATTCCACAAACACTCATGCTTCTTATATAACATCACAAACTTGTATGTGAGTTCCTCACACCACCTTGCTGGCATTTCTGAGTATAAAACACACCAATTAGCAATAAACAAAAAGCATGTGTTCTGCACAATGCCTGTCCTGCAACTGAGCTGGAGAGGAAGATGACCAAGTACGTGTTTTCACAGGCCAAGTAAGTGGCAAGTAGCTTGCCAGTGGTGGGCGGGGGGGAAGCAAGTTGCCTCAAAATAGAACTTGCCCTTCAGCTTGCCTGGCTTGCCTCTTACTTGACTTGCCAAATATTCTCGGCAAGTAAATGTCTACACACGGCAAGTAACTTGTAGCAAGTTACTTGCACACTTGACTTGCCTCTACTTGTCCCGTGTAAACGAGCCTTTAATTAAGGAAGGGTGACTAGAATGAGAAGACAAGTGTTGGATGCAAGAGTGTATAGGGGGTGGGGGAATGGAATTTCAGACCATCACTTAGTGATGGCCAAGGTAAGGCTGCAAAGAAAATGGATGAAAAGACGAAGGGGAAGACAGGAGGAAACAGCTCCTGTGAAAAGAGTGGAGAAGTTGCAAGAGAATGAGAAAATGGCAGAGTATAAGAGCATAGTGGAAGAAAGACTGGGAAGATATGAGTTAGACCAGATGGAAGGGGTGGAAGACGTATACAAGATATTCACGGAAGAGATAGGCACAACGCGCGAGGTGGTTTGTGGAGTGAAGAGGAGATGCAGGGGTGTGTAAGGGTCAGCTTGGTGGAAAGATGAGTTGAAACGAGCTGCAGAACAAAAGAAGAAGGCATATGGTGAAACGAGCTGCAGAACAAAAGAAGAAGGCATATAGTGACCGGCTAGCGAGTATAGGCAGGGGGTAAGATGAAAGAGAGAAGAGAGAGGTACTGTATATGCGAGCAGGAGAAGGGAGGTGAAGAGAATGGTGAAGGAGAATAAGAAGAGAGTGGATGAAGAGTTAGGGAGGAATTTGAGTGTGAAATGAAGGGAGAATAAGAAATTGTTTTGGAAGGAGGTAAAGAAAGTAAGACTGTGAAAGGGGAAATAGTAGGGGAGTGAAAGATAGGAATAATAGATTGTTGGTGGAGAAGAGAGAGAAAATGAGGAGATGGAAGGAGCACTTTGAGGATTTGTTGAATGTAGAGAGTGGGAGCAGTGTGAGTATAAGTGGTTGGGGAATGGCTGGGAGAAGAAGAGGTAAGAGGAGGGAGGAAGAGATCAGTAGAGCTGAAGTAGTTGAAGCAATGAAGAAAATCAAGATGGGAAAGGCCCCAGGAATTGATGGAGTGTGTGGTGAGATTCTGAAGTATGGGGGAGAGATTGTTGTGGACTGGATATGGAAGTTGTGTAGATTGGCTTGGGAAGAGGGAAGGTTTCCAGAGGATTGGAAATCAGGTATAATTGTTCCTTTGTATAAGGGAAAAGGGGAGATAGAAGTATGTGGTAACCATAGGGGTATTTGCCGTCTTAGTGTGATTGGAAAAATATATGGTAGAATACTTATTGATAAGGTTAGGCATATAACAGAGGAGCTAGTTGGAGAAGAACAAGGCGGATAAAAGGGTGTGTAGATCAGATATTTGTTCTAAGATGTTTAGTGGAAAAGTATCTAGAGAAGGGAAAGAAAGTGTATGCTGCCTTCATGGACTTGGAGAATGCATATGACAGAGTAGATGGGCAAGGTATGTGGAAGGTATTAAGAATATATGGAGTGGATGGGAAGTTGCTGAGTGCTGTGATGAGTATATATGAGTGAGCTAGGGCTACTGTACGAGTGGATGGGAAGTTGTTGAGTGCTGTGATGAGTATATATGAGTGAGCTAGGGCTACTTTGTGAGTAGATGGTGAGCTGAGTTCTTTGATCTTAATGTGGAACTGAAACAGGGTTGTTTGATGTCTCTATCTATCTATCTATCTATTGCCAGACGCCATAATCCCATAAGGGGTGGCCATTTGACTCTGAGTTATGTGTCTCCATGGCTGTTTAATATATTCATGGATGGGGTTGTAAAGGAGGCCCAAGGTAGGGCAGTGGATGTGGGAGTGGCTCTAATGAATGAGGGTGAGGTGTGGAAGATTCTGGTGTTCCTGTTTGCTGATGATACAGTATTGTTGAGTGAAGATGAACAGGA
This sequence comes from Birgus latro, assembly GCA_018397915.1. Lineage (NCBI taxonomy): Eukaryota > Metazoa > Arthropoda > Malacostraca > Decapoda > Coenobitidae > Birgus > Birgus latro. The sequence goes on along the minus strand of JAGKTI010008188.1, from coordinate 26,788 downwards.
GTTGCAAGGTTTGGTGAAAGAGTTTGGGACAGCGTGTAAGAAGAGGAATCTGAAAGTTAATGTAAACAAGAGTAAAGTTATGGTGTTTGAGAGGAATGAAGTCACAGAATGCACAGTGAGGTTGGTGAAGATATGGAGAATGTGAGTGTATTCAAGTACTTGGGTAGTGTGATGAGTAAGGATGGAAGTTTTGGGGATGAAGTGCTTGAAAGGGTACAGCAGGGAAGGATGATTGTTGGTTCACTGAAAGCTGTGATAAGAAATAGGGAGGTGAATATGGAAGTCAAGAAGTCACTGCATGATAGCATTGTGATCCCTAACCTGACATATGGAAGCGAGGCATGGACCTTGCTAGAGGGTAACAAGTCAAGAGTGAGAGCAGTGGAAATGAGTTACCTGAGAGGAGCATATGGAAGTGACATGGAAGGACAGGTTGAATGAAGAAGTGAAAGAACGTTGTGGGATGGATGTGGATGTGATTGAGAAAATTAGGAGAAATACACTGAGGTGGTTTGTACATGTGGAGAGAATGGAGAATGAAAGACGGACTAAGAGGGTGTATGTGGGTGAAGTGGAGGGAAGGAGGAGGTAGAGGGATGGAGTTGAGAGCTGGGGGGAGGGCAGTCAAATGGTGGGTGACAGAGTGACTTGGAGGCGTTTTGTTTGCGGCCACCCTTTGCTGGATTAGGGCGTCGGGGTATAGATAGATAGATAAATAGACTTGACTACCCGACTCCTCCACTGACGTCATCATCAGTTGGCACCAGCACACCCACCTTCTACGTCCCTTAAAAAAGCAAAGAAATCTAAGCTCTAATGAACCGTACCCACTTTTTTTTTTTACTGGGACTACACAACTGCTGATTGATGGGGCAATAAAGGATTAAACGAATGGATGTTGAAGTAAATGGAGGATATTCATATTTGGCGGGGATGTGGGCGCGCCCCCTTGAGACAGTGTGGCTCTGTTTACCATCCTTTTGTTTACCATCTCAGCTGATTGCCATGGCTCTACCCAATTTCACATTACCTTCATTTCCGGTAAGTTATACGCCTCATATTCCCTTTAAAATAATAAATAGGGACTTATTTAGCCTCAGTGCTTTCTGCTTCATTAAACCACAAGTATTTTTTTTTTTTAATAGAAAAAAATTGCCCCTGCTGCTCATCTATCTGTCATTCGTCTCATTCTTGCTTCTTGGGACTCGCACCTGTATTTCTCACTGCTTTTAATGTATGAATGTTTTGCATGCTCACCACAATCTTTTGGCGGATGTTGAAGTCGGCAATGTCAGATAAATTATAGTTCAGTAATACAGTCTTTCCTTTTAAGTTGATAAACGTACCGATAGGCAATACATTTAATAATGGCTTGTGCAGATGAAGGGGTAATCAAGAAATGACCCCATAATTCTTAACCTAACATCTTCATTCCAGTTCAAAGCCCTGCCAATATGATGTGGAGTTCAAACATCTTAAACAACAACATAAATTGGCCTAACTGAACCACATATATCAGTAAATGAACTTAACATTAAAATAACTTGGCGGAATCTTAACTGATGTCAACATGTTTTTAAGTCAGTGTTCATAATAACTAGCAGTGGACAAACAAGTCCTAACAACCCAGCTCCATACAGTTTATCATATTAAGTTACCAGTACCAGTGTTTATAGACTAAAGGCATAGCTAGGGGAGGATTCTGGAGAGGGATTCCTTCATGTGGTGGACTGGTGGCACTGAAAATTGGATTCACTTGAAGTTGAGCCAGGGGTTGCAGCAACTACCACCACTACTAGCCTACTACTACTACTACTACTGCATCTACTACTAGCCTATTACTACTGTTACTTCTGTTGTTCTTTCACACAAACTTGGCCCAGATTTCTGTCATTTTGTAGCTTATTTCATGGAGCTCCGTGGCAGAATAAGGTAGTGTTATGGCCCAACATCATTTCTTTACAGTAGCATTTCTTCCAGTGTGACTTATTTGTTACAGCTCAGCATTCAAGATGGATAGATGGCAATTTTAGGCCAGGTTAGAGTAAAAAGAGATTATCTAGAGGAGTGATGGTGCTGTCAATGGCTGCACCAGAAATACACACAGCCACCCCATTAGCCATTGTACCCTGTTCACTTTAACTCAGCCAAAAATTGTCATCTTTCTGTCTTGAGTGATGAGCTACAACAGGTTAATGCTAGAATATGATGCTATCTACCTACCTATTTATTTATAACCCGACGCCCTAATCCCGCAAAGGGTGGCCGCAGACGAAACACCTCCAAGTCGCTCTGTCATCCACCATTTGACTGCTGTCCCCCGAACTCACTCCCCCCGCCCTCATAGAGCCCACCACCTCATCCTCAGTCTCCCCCTCCCTCTCCCTCCCTCCACTCCATCTACATACACCCTCTTAGTCTTTCATTCCCCATTGTCTCCACATGATGTGAATCTCAAAAAAGTGCTGTGAAAATGATGTAGAATTGTAGTATTGTCTGATTCTGCAACTGAGTTTTGGTATATAACCTGCAGAAGGATAGAACTCTGCGCCAACTTTAAGTAAACAGACTATGGTAAATTTGGGGAACTACTCTTCACCCCCCACCCCTAAAGAGTTCTCCCTGGACTGCCTCATAAATTAACCTTGGCCACTTTATTTTTTATTTTTATTTATTTATCTATTTTCTGATAGTAAAAGTTCATAAATAAAGTATGATGAAGGAATTAAAGTAACTGTTGACATAAACCTTAATGTTTTTTGCACTTCTTTTTGCAGTTTTCCCCAACGTGCAAGTCCTGCCGTCTCTGTTAGGCATATAACAAAACTGGGAAGAAGAGAGACATGTTAACCCTCTCGTTACTGGAATAAGCAGGCTGCGTCCACCCGCAGGCAAGTACTCAGGATGTGGGCCAGCCCGGCCTTGGCCAAGTGCTGGGCGAACCCTGTTCCCCCCTGTTCTGCACTCAGGGTACTTCTTAGACATTTTATCCTCACACCCTTAGTTTTGCATCTATCTTCGTGATCTTTTTTTCCTCTTAATCTCGAACACTGTAGTTGTACTTGCTTATGGTGTTGATAAAAATGTTTGGCGAATATAAATTATGCAAAAAAATACTAAAGAAAAAAAATCAAGGGCCAATTTTGTTCGACGCAGCTTGAGTCCTCCAGTAACGATCGGGTGAGATTAGGTTCGACGCAGCTCGCGTCCTCCAGTAACGAGCGGGTGACTTTTGCACTGCTACCCTAAGTATCAAAAGGGTTAAGCTGTAAGGTTTTATTCTGAGTGGCAGTGTGGAGTTCATATTTTATTTACTTTTTATTTGCGTTGCACATTACACCTCAGCCTCCTTTTGCCATTTATTAATGCAGACTACATTGTGTTGAATTTAAACTGACATTAGCAACATACAAGAGAGGTGCAATATGCAAAATAAATGGCCAAGGTGTGCTACAAAGTCACATGTGTCATTACGTTGATGGAGCATTGTAGCGTATGCCTTTGTGAGCAAGGCTAATGGTGTGAAGTTTGCTGACACATCGTAAAGGTAGTTTAGTTTAAGATTTCACCTTTAGATTCTCATGTGTTCTGCCTGCATTTTTATATTGATACTGACTACACAAGTAACATCTGTCTTTAATCTGTCTGCTGTATCTATCTATAGCCCAATGCCCTACTCCCGCAAAGAGTGGCCCTCCAAGTTACTCTGTCACCCACCATTTGACTGCCCTCCCTCCAACTCATTCCCCCCTTTGATGCCTTAATCCTGTAAGGGGTGGCTACAAAATGCCTCCATGTCACCCTGTCCACCAGCAGCCTGCCCTCCTTCCAACTCACACTACCCTCATTCATACACCTCTCCACCCTATCCCTTTGCCTAATCCATAGTCTCTCCCTCCCCCTCTCCTATTCCCCACCACTTACAAACACTACAGTCTTCTAGTCAGTCTCACACTTTTCATCTCTTAGTCAGTCTCACACTTTTCATCTCCTAGTCAGTCTCACACTCTTCATTCACTTCATATAACCAAACCATTTTAGGATATTTAACAGTTTTTTATCAAGAGCAACATTGGATTAATTTATTTCAGGCAAGAGATTACAGCACTGCAAGGAATAAGGGACTGAAGTATGAGTGAAGATGGCAGAATGACATAGGCAAATTTTACCAGCATTAGGTAAGTATTTATATGTATTTATGTCATTATTTTTTTTTTAAAGGAATAACCTTGTAGGCTTCAAGCCTTTAATTACTTTTTCTCCATAAAGAAAATAATAATAATGATGGTGATAATAATAATACTGTAATAATAATAATAAAAATAATAGCAAATAATAACAGTTTTCAGAGTCATAGCCTTGCCCTGCAGATGGGTGTAGAACTCCCTGGGTTGACTGGAGATTTTTCCATTATATGAAGCTGTATACAGGTTCTGTCACAGACCTGCTACTCTTATTTCTACTATAATGATATATCACATGCAGACAGAACTCCAAATGGTGGGGATGCAGAGGAGTTTTGTTTGTATGCACACCACTCCAGTGCAACATCTGTCATTGTGCAGTCAAGGGAGAGAAGGAGCAGAGGTTTGAATGCAGTATTGAGAATTGTAATATGGACATGTACTGTATGTGTCACTTAGGGATTGGTTGACCAGTGGTATGGAGAGGTAGGCTTGATATGTAGAGTACTGTGCTCCCTCTTATAATGCGGGTAATGTAGACTGGCCACTAGCTGCAGTATACTTTTCCTCGTTATATGTTCCATTTGTTTTCATTATAAAGGACCAGCCTAGACTTTTCCAAAGTCAACCTTTTCACCCCAAATCCCACCCAAACCCTCCAAAAAATACCCTACTGACATTCACTCTGGTACTCATCCACAGTAAGTTATTAACAATACATAAGAAAGGTTCCTAGACATTACAGTAATAAAAAAAGTTTAGATCACTAACCTGACTGGCTCTGACAGAGGTAACAGTGCTCTGTACCACGGGAGTAGCTACCTCAGAAGTGGGCATGAGGCTGGAGACCAACAAAAAACAGTGGAGAATGGCCAGTGGTGGTACATATGGATGTGACATCATGCAACCAGTCACAGTGCACCGTTTGCCTGGTGTCATGACACGCGACATTTGACTTTCAGTGGGCTGTCTGAGCTCCAAAGCCCGACAACTCATCATGGTATATTGGTTTATGGACGCGGTATGTATTTTTTGGTCACACTATAGGTGACTGCGAAAGTACAGATCTGTGATATAGGATACCACATTACAGGAGGGAGCACTGTACTTCATCATCATCATCATTTCTTTATCCCATCCAAAGATGGGGTAAGGTTGGCTCCAGAAGGCTGTAAAAAGAAAAAACATAGTAGTTGGAGAACTAACCAACATCACAGCCATTGAAAGGGCCACTAACTCATTCACTCACCCTTGAAGCTCCTGAAATCTGGACTCCACCTCATAGGCATAACCATCCACACATAATACACTTTGTATCACAGTACCTGTCAAAGGCAATCTGATGACTTAAGCACTGGGGCAGGAAAATTTGGCATATGATTTAGCATAGGTGGTTCAGAGATGCAACAGTTAAATATAAAGATTGTACTGTATAAAGAGGTGTGTGACTGGATGTGTAGGAAAGAAGAATAAAAAATTTCCATGTGAAAATGGCCAATACTGGTAGTTAGCAAAAAATAAATGTCATACACTTTTCTTTTTAACTTGACATTACATCTTTCCATCTTAAGTGCTGAGCCTGAACAAGAAATAACCACTAGAGTGCTGCTGAAAGAATGTACAGTCATAGTATTCTCTTATTCTGCTTCTGAGCTGTGTGAAATTTGCTTTTAAAGGATGAATATGTGGCCACATTAAAGTGAAAAAACTATATTAAGGATTGTGATGATCAGAATTATAAAGGATTGTGTGTGAAAGAATGTTGTGGCATTACCCAAAATGTTTATGCTGTTCTCTTGGCCTTGTGTGTAGAGTTGAACATAGTGTTGAGATTGAATTGTTTGTATAATGTCAGGTCTTGTTGCAGGTGCAGGTGAAGGCAGACCACATGAAGACCAAGAGTGAATCAGAAGCACCAAGTTTGTGGCTACCAACACATGCAGAACCACTCAGCCACTCACCTTCTGCACATTGCCCATATCACACATCCTCTGCACATCCTACAAGATTAACTCAGCCCAGCAAATCACAGCAGGAATATATTGATAATCTTTTTACAAGGCAGAAGAGGACCGGATGTGGATGATTTAAGTGATGTGATATCCTTGGTGTGAGTTATAGTGAAGTGACCATGATAATTGTGACGACAATCTGCTTGTGTTGGCAGTGATGGTTCAGTGCTAACATGAACACTTTTCATACAAAACAGAGGTGCTGGTCAGTGATGCCTGGCTGTAAGATGGAGTCAGGTGGAAAACAGAATGAAGTGTGGCAGACAGTAAGAAGTGGATGAGACACACTGATGCATGTGGTAGCCCAGCTTTGATGTAGAGTTATGTGGTGTACTAATGAATGTGATAGATAAAAATTATGTGGTGTACTAATGAATGTGATAGGTCAGCTGAGAGACTGAGTAGAAGAATCACAAGTTCGACAGAAATGAAAAGAAACAGATAAGAAATGAATGATGTGTGATGAGTGTGGCAGGTCAGGAATGAGACAGAGTAGATATGACAGTAGTTACAAGTTTGACAGGTATTAAGAGAGATGTGATATGATGGAGGAGAGTGAACAAGAACCAGTTGAGGAGTTTGATTGTGGGAAGGTGTTGGAGGTGTGCATAAGGGAGAGTGACATTCTCCCTCACTCACTATCACCTGATTCAAAAGAGAAGAGGTTTGAGTGTCTGGAATGTGGGAAATGGTTTACACATAACTGTGAACTCAGCAGACATTCCGTAATCCACACAAGAGTAAAGAGGTTCGAGTGTCTTATGTGTAGTAAGTTCTTTGCACGTAAGAGTGATCTATGCAAGCATGCATTAATTCATTCTGGTGTAAAGAAATATGAGTGTTTAGAATGTGGTAAATATTTTGCTCGTAGTAGTGACCTGTCAAAGCATTCGTTGGTTCATACAGGAGAGAAAGACTTTGAGTGTGTGGAGTGTGGGAAGCAGTTTGCACGTAAAAGCGACCTTACCAAACATGCAGTGATCCATTCAGGAGAGAAGAAGTTTGAGTGTTTGGTTTGTGGGAAATTTTTTGCCCGAAGCAGTGACCTCAATAAGCATTTACACATTCACTCAGGAATCAAACAGTACGAGTGTTTGGAGTGCGGTAAATGCTTTTCAGGTAGTGGCGACCTTACCAAACACACAGTGATCCATACGGGGATAAAGAAGTATGAGTGTATGGAGTGCGGCAAGCTGTTTGCTCGTAACGGCGACCTCAGCAAACACTCGTTTGTTCACACAGGGGTGAAAAACTTCAAGTGTGACGTGTGCGGGAAGCTTTTCATAACCAAGCAAAAGGTAACGGAACATTTCATCATACACACGGGCGTCAAGGAATACGAGTGTGTGCAGTGCGGTAAACATTTTGCCCGCAACAGTGACCTCACCAAGCATTTACTGACTCACACAGGAATAAAGAATTTCAAGTGTGAATTCTGTGGCAAGGGTTTTGTGCAAAAGGGGAGCTTAGCCTACCACAAGAAAAGCCTTCATAAGTCATCTTCACTGTCCTCGGTCGCTTTCAACAAAACCCTTCTCAAAACATCTCTCCCTGCGGTCCCCTTCAACACCATTCCTGCTATCCTCAACACACTGTCATTGTATCAGTCTGCACGTAATCAGCTGCAGACTCAGACATCTCCACGACGGGAGGGTGATGGCCAGAATTAACCCTTTCCTGTGCTGGCTAAGTACAGAATGGGAGGGGATCTGTGTAAGGAATGGGGTACATGTGAAAGTGTGTGTGGTGTTGTGGCTGTGTTTGTGTGGGATGTTTGTAAGGAAGCAAGTGTGGGGCCCCTGCTGTTGTATATACCAGTGTCATATCAGCAGTATGCAATGCAGCTAATGAATAAGTACTCCAGGACAGTGGAAAATACCGGTAACTTACGAATTGTGTGGGGTGTATTGTAGGTGGCATTGGAGCCTTGATAACATTTCTTCTTTAGCAATTTATTTATTTTCCCCTTCATCTCAGTATTCTTTCATCTCTTTATTTATGTAATTTTGATATTAACAATTTGTAACAACTGTATATAAGAGGATTTTAACCTTTTCTTTACCGGAATGTATTTGGCAGTATATGTGTACTTCCAGTTTTAAAGCCATTGAGGTACCGTGAAAAGTTTCAAAGTTCACATGTACTTCCAAACATCGTGGTTGTCTGCACGGCTTCACTGCCTCGGTATAGCTTTTATAATCCTTCCATGTGGTCTTCAGCTGCAGAAAAAGCTGGACTATATGGCAACACTCTTTGTTCTTAACCAGTGGTAACATTATTGTGTCATAAATGCTGTACATCATGAAACCTCACAGTAGTTTCAACCAAATATGGACTGCGCATATGATGTAGTTTCTCAAGCACCATTCAGATTATCAGCCTTCCCACCACCCACTCCTCTGCGACTGTTGTTCAAGTAAATTAGTGTGCCTGGGGTCTTGAAAGGAATGAGAACTCTGCACTCCAAACCTCGACAGATTCCATATACATGGAAACATGTCGTGGAGTGACAGTGATGAGGGTGAGGATTTTACCCTCCATTTAGACAGTGATTTAGAAGAATCTGATGATGAGTGGGTGTCTGAGGAAATTGACGATGATCCAATATTATTATTATAATTTTTGATTGCACAGTCTTTGTGGTATATCTGATCACTCATGTAAAAAAAAAAAAAAATAGTATTTTGTTTGAACATGGCGATAAATTGAACCCCCCTCCCGACACACCAAAAATGTTGTGTGATAATTCGGTGTGCGGGGGATGGCGGCTGCCAACTCAGGACGTGCCACTCGGTAAAGAAAAGATTAAAGAGTATCTGTTTATAGCCAGACACCTTAATTCCAGAGGGAGGTGGCAACCAGCAGTTCCTCTCCATATCTCCTTGTCAGTGTGCCATCCAGCTCACACAAGTGTCAAGTCATATACCTTTCCATCTCACCCTCAGTTTCCACTCCCCATCTCCACCTTTGTCACACCCACATACTATACACTCTCCTAGCCAGTCTCTTATTCTCCATTCTCTCCTACATCTTAATATCTTCCTGTTTATTAATGTCGTGTTGATATCGATAGCATCCCCCCAGGCCCTCTTCACGTCACTCACATACACTCTCCTTCTCAGTCTCTTATTCTCCATTCTCTCCTGTATCTTAATATCTCCTTGTATATTAACGTTGTTTTAATATTGACAGTTTGTGTCAGTGATACAACAGAGGGCCATTTAAAAGTGCAGTAGACAAAATAAATCACTTAGGAGGAGGTGCTGGGCATTCTCCAAAGCCACTTACAATACAACCTTGTTTCCTGAGGCAGTTTGAATATAGTGGGCATTATTTATCAAGAAAAATCATGACCTTTTGTTTGTACTCATCTTTATCATCATCATCATCTTCACCATCACCATCATCATCATCATCATCTTTATCCTTATCTTTATCTTTATCTTCTTGACTCCTTGTTTCCTCTGGACATCTTTTCCTCATAACATTTTTCTCACTCTCAGAAACTCCTCTTCCTTGTCATGCCCTTTTATCAGTATATCATTCCACACTCTTCTACCCTACCACATGAGGGCTGGTGTTCCTGTTAGTTAAGAAAGCTCCCTAACACCTCTTCTGTAGCAATTTGTTTTTCATTCTACACCTACTGCTCTCGTATATTCTTTATATCTTTCAAACACCAACATAGAAGGCAAAAATAACACAGAAAGGATTATTAATGAGCTGTATACAAAAATAAACTGGTAAGGGAAAGGTGCTAGGGAGTTTCTGTAACTGACAAGAATGTGAGTCAAGATCTGCCTATGTCAACACTGCTCCTAATCTCACTTTCATAACTTTCTCTGTATTATTAGATGAATTAATTGTTACAGTTATTGATGAATAGAAATAAACGTAAATTTGTTAGCTGGGATGATAACGAAAAGGAAATGAAGATCGTATGCCTAAGAGTCAAGTAGTGAAGGAGAAGGGGTAATATATGATGGTTTAGTGGTTGGAATGCCCCCATCGGAGTGACAGCCTTTCATTTAGTTCAGTTCCCAAGAAGTGACTGTAGATGTTCTGATCAAGTAATGCCATCATGGGAAGGAAACTCACATACACTCAGTCAAAAAACTCTCTGTGCAACCGTCTTGTGTACAATTTGAAACAGTGAATGAAACGTATGAAAGTGTTCTCAAATAAATATAGTGGTATAAGGCTAGTTATTTTATCAGTACAACATGAAGGAAGAACTTTATGCAACATGTAAAGTAAACAGTTCATTCGGAAATAATCAACTAAAGGAAAAAACGTGAGAAATGACAGCGCTTATTGTGAAACCATCAGTCACCCGCGTAAAGATAGTTTCTTGACTGATTGTACAATTTAAGTGACTGGAGGTTTTCTATCATGGAATGCCACAAGGGGAAGCAGGCTGGTCATCTACCCTTAAATATGCTAAACTACAGCAACCTAGACCCATATACTCTTCAGTTAAGGAAGCTCCCTGATGCCTTTTCCTAAGCAACTTATTTTGTTTAGTATACCTTTCTGTTCTCCCTAGTCTGCCTACGCCTTGAAGAGGGGGGGAGGGGTAAAATGGAATTGGCAGATACTGTAACATTTCTGGATTGCTTATGGTTATTAAGTGACTAGCCTGCATCCCATATTACAGAGTGTGGTACATGGAGACCAAACATGTTCTCTCTTAGGACCAGGTTACATGTATAGGAGGCTTCATACCACGTCTTCCTAACCCATTTATTTTGCATAGTACACCTTAACATTCTTGTGCGTGTCATTTATTTACATTGTTTTAAATCTGACATGCATTAGTTTGTATCAATAATGGAAAAAGTATTGAGATGTAAAAAGAAAAAACCTGAGATAGGGTCATAGAGTGTGACATCAGAGATAAGGGACTGAATAGGGAAGCTGACGGAGATCCATCAACGTGGAGAGCTGCCATTAAGTGATCAAGGCTGACGCATATAAACATGATGGAGCCTTTGTAAGTGATACAAACGTGTAGAATAAAACCGTGTATAGCCTCCTCATCAGTGCTGTGACCTACCATAATTCTTGATAATAACAACAGAGGCTGCATAAATAACAGAATATCAATTAATCATATGCAGAAATAAGTGGGTAAGGAAGAGGTGCCAGGGAGCGTCCTTGACTGATAAGAATACAAATCTTTCATCCCTGGTATATTTTGGTTATTTATTACTTGTTTATATAGCCAGATATAGCCAAAAACGTACTGACTCAAAGATATTTATTTTTAACAGTTAGAATAGATAATCCGTGTTTACGCTAATTTTATTTTATGAAATTGTACCTTGGTTAATTTTGAAGACCAGTTTTTATAATAAAATATTGACAGATATTGGACATTAATTCCAAACTTTTTTCAGATATTCACATCTTTAGCAATTATCATCATTATCATCATCATCATCATCCCTGACCTCCTTACTTATCCAAGGATGGGATGAGGTAGGGCGAGAGAGCAAGGAAGGCTTGATAGAAGAAGTAATCTACAGCATATCATATTAAATGGGTCACACTCCCATTCGTCTGACATTCTAATCCCTGGAATCCTGACTCAATGGTAACTTTTCATAGGGATTAAAATTATGGTTAACAAGGCCTGGATAGTGAGCAGATAGTTCTTGTTGACCTTCTAAATGCTTGGGAGAACTTTTGTTTTTTTTTCAGTCAGTGCCAGAGCTTTTCTTTTTATTTTTTATTTATTTATTTTTTTCCATAAAGTGAGTACCTGTATGTGAGGCTGAGAGTGTTGTTACTGTCACCATTAACCCTTGCATGGTTGGGACAACTTCAGTATTGTACCCCAGGAATTTGCCAGATTGGCTGGATGAATCAGTCTGGCATGATAATCAAAGACGGTGAATAAACCCACATTTGTAGATGGAGAATATATTTACGAAACAGTTTTGGTGGACACTGCCACCATCTTCAGTGGTCAGAACAGAGAGAAGGAATGACATGCTGACAATACAAGGGCCCTTGTATTGTCAGCATGTCATTCCTACTCTCTATCGTGACCACTGAAGATGGTGGCAGTGTCCATCGAAACTTTCGTAAATATATTCAGCGTCTACAAGTGTGGGTTTTATTCACAGTATTTGCCAGATTATTTTATCCAGCTTAGTGTCATGTGCAGCTCAGCATATTCAACTTTGCATCTTCTATTGATGGTAGAGGACAAGGTGACATTGAGGCAATTTGTTTGTGGTCACCCCTTCTGGGATTAAGGCATCTGGAGAAAGGTAGATGGCTTAATAGACCAGTATGTAGTGTCACTACATAAGAAACTGTCAGCCATTTATTTATACTTAATTCACTTTAACTTAGCTCAAATTTTCATCCCTTTACAGTTTATTTTACATAGCTCAGTGGCAGAAATAGACAATACTGTGGCTCTACATACTTTCTACAGCACTTTGACTGATTTGCATATATTCAGATGATAATCTATTGTACTTGTGTTAATCTGTTGTTATAACTAAGCATTCAAGAGAGAGAGAGAGCAATTTTAGGCCAAGGTAAAGTGAACAACATATAATAGTGGTGGTTGTAGCCCCAGGTTCATTTGAAACACGAGCCCAGACTGCAGGTGGAAACTGTCCTCCTCCTGCAATTAGCCATCCTCCATTTGAGAGATAAGGAAGACTCTGAAGGGTGCTTGTATAATCAGGGAGCTTCATCACCCAGTCATATCAGTGCCACCACGTGAAGGTGTCCCTCTCCAGTGCGTCAGCAGGAGTGAAACTGTGAAAAGAACAATACTGTACATGAACAATGGTTTATCTTGCATACAGTCATGTTTAGGGCAGAGTTTGGGTTAGAATGTAAGATCAGTGTTATATTCCATCCATTTTACATTGGTGTGGATTTTTCGCTTTGGTACTTATTTCCTATGGCCAGATGTCAGAATAAAACATTATTAGGACTCTATATCCTTTTCATAAGACTTATTTGTGATTAGCGCCATACTCTATACAGTAGTTCATTCACCAAACTAGGCAGAGATTTTTTTTCATAATGCAGTTTGTTTCCATGAGCTTGATGATAGAACAAGACCCATATTCTCATTGGTTAAGGGAGCTCCCTAGCATCTCTTTGTAAGTAATTTATTTTGCATATTACACCTTGCTGCCCTCTTGTGTGTTAAGTCATTTTAATTAAATTCATAATTAACTTACAAAATTATACAAATTGCTAAGAAAGGCGTGTTTGGGAGCCTCCTTAAGGAATGTGGATACAGACCCAAGACAATACTACAGCTCAACATCCTTTCCATGGCAATTTTCAGCCAGAAGTGGGTAAACTGTTGTGTTAATCTTTTGTTGCAGCTCAGCATTCAAGATGGGCTGAGGGTGATTTTAGGCCAAATTAAAGTAAACAGAGTACAGTACAGTATAGTGAATATCATACTTGTCAGATGGCAGCCTGTTCTTCTCTTGCACAAGCAGATGATTTTATTTTTTTTTTTTACAGTTTTGGAAGGGAAGTTATTCAAACAAGACATGTCGTGGGTGATGCACATTACTTGGCAGACGTATACTAGCATAAGTGATGATTTTCTGAATTTTCAGTGTTGGAAAAAGATGGCATTTATAACCCACTGACCCCAGGGAATTTTTGTTTTTTGTTTTTTTGGCTATTTCATGATTTTATTCAGCTGAGGAGAGAGGCATTAGATGTATCCTGAGATGGTTTGGCCAGGTGGAGAGAATGGAGAGTGGGAGACTATGGGTGAAGTGGAGGTGGGGAGGGGAAAGGGAAGACCAAGGATGAGATGGAGAGATGGGATGGAGAGGTACATGAGGGAGAGGGGTGTGGGTTGGAGAGATGCAGCCTGATGACAGAGGAGAGAGTGACACGGAGGTGATTCATTTATGGCCAACCCTTCCAGGATTAAGGCTTATGGCTATAGATTGATAGATATATGAATAGACAATTAAACAAGATAGGCTTTTTGTACTGGGGAGGTCATATATATCCTTAATAAACTCACTTATTATAAAAGACCTCTCTTAATCCAAGCAAATTCATCTAGTAACAGCAAAACTATACTCCTTTAATCCCTACAGTGCTATGATGCAATTTGTTTCATTCTTTCAACCTTATGATTTTATTCACATTTAGACAGATTTTTTTTTTTTTTTTACTGCATGGGTTTGACATAGCCTGTATGGGTTTATCAGGCAGCTCAGTGGCAGGAAAAGACAATGCAATGACTCTACATCCTTTCTCCACAACAGTTCTTTGCGATCATTACATTCTACTGTAGTGTTAGTCTGTTGGTACCGCCCAGCATTCAAGATGGAATGATGTCAATTTTAGGCTAAGTTAGAGTATAAATTATGTAGATCTAATACTGTTTTTAGGCTAAAAGTCCGTAGAGTTTGTTTCACTTCGATAGATCTGTTTTGTCTAGTCTAGACTGTCATGAGACTTTACTAAAGAGAAATTATAGCAGTCAGAGCTAATGACTATCATAAATAACCCCAATTTCTGCTAATGGCACTCTTAGGATGTGATACTGTGGCTATGTGGAGAGGATGGAGAATGAGAAACTAACTGGTCTAGTGTACGTGAATGAGGTGTAGGAGGAGACTGAGGATGAGGTGAAGGAATGAAGATGTATGAGAAAGGTGGGTGTGAGTTGGAAGAAGGGCAGCCAAATGGGAGATGACAGGGTGATGTAGTGGCGATTTGCCTGTGCTCACCCCTTCCAGGATTAAGGCATCTGGGCTTAGATAGGAAGATAAATATTCAGGCTAAAAATGTCAGTTTGGTTCATTAGGGTATTTTATTCAATGAAGAACAAGAAATTTTTGATAAGCGAAGTTCACACATTCAAAGACTTTAAAAGCATCTCAAGTAGCTCTTTCCCTGCAAATGGGGCACCTAGGAGTAATATATTAGGCTAAAATTGGTGAAGATTCAAACATTCAAAGTTTTCCCAGATTCAAAGATGGCGCGGTTCCCATAATTCAAGACCATGGCTCGAGTCGGTAGCGCCTGTACTTCTACAAGCGGGATTTTGACATTTTATCTGAATTACGCTCTCACTTGTAGCTAGAATGATATAGTATTAGCATACATAACTTATCTGATGTACTAATTTATCTATTGCATCACTATAACATTAACCCAAGGAAAATATTTCAGTGGACGTCACATGTGAAATTAACTTTTTTTTTTTTGGGGGGGGGGTGAAAGCTGATAAACAAAGGTCCAACTCCGTGGATATGAAGTGGAAACATTTCTTAATCGGCTTAGCCCTGTATTGTAATACAAATTCCAACATTAGTTTTGAAAGTACCTTTTACAACAAGCATCAAATCAAATCAGATCAAATCAAATTTCCTATAAATTAACGGAGGGATTGGAGAAGAGATTCCAATCCTTCCTTAGACTCAAGCATGATCGTCTTTTCAGGGGAAGTATAGATACTTAAAATAAACAGGGCGGCATGTGCTGCGACGGTGGTGAATTTCAAGTGGGTACACGTTGAATGGCTGCTTTTTCGTAATGTAGAAGACGCAGACACCATTACATTAGGTGGGTCATGTGTTGTGATGATGTGACTCGGAGAATGGCTGGAAGTAAGCTGTATTAGCCCTTAGGCCGGCTTCAGTATACAGTAGCTAATATTGGTAGTAGGAGATAGAACACATTTATTTGGGTGCAGTGCATCAGAGAAATCTTGCAGTGGTTAGGTGAGTAAAATTGGGCTTTAGATAAATGTGTAACAAATAAAGATACCCATTGAGGGCCAAAGGCTGGTGGGAACTAGGCATATTAGGCTGTACAATACCCATATTCTCTTAGCCTTTCACAAAGATCTAATTCCGGTTTACCCCTCCGGCAGGATGTTCTGAGTAATTGCCAATTCTAAAGCCACACCCTCAGTGAGCCAGCGATGACCCTCACACGAAGACCTGTGGCCGATACTCAAAACCATTGACCAAGATGGGTCGTGCAGTGTAGTGAAGGATTTTATCACCTCTGTCTCAAGGCATGGCAGCTGCAGCGCCTGTGCATTTCTTCTTGTTGAGATGGGTAAGGAGTTTTTTTCTGCTCTTTTTTTATTTTTCTTCTGTATACCGCATACAGTACTGCAGTGGTATCATCCTCCATAATTTTGTGACCCCATTATTGTACAATTTTAACTGGAATTTTTGTCATTTATTACAGTTCTGATATTGTAATTATTTTTTCACTAAGGGTAGGATTTACCCCTATTTCGAATGATTTAGAGATTAATTCCACCACAAATGATGCCTAACCCCTGTATGGGGTGGAAATCAAATGCGAAATACAATCCTCAGAATCGAATGAAATACGTCTTTTTTTCAAATCTTTCAGTAGGAGAAGCATTAACCCGTATTATGAATGATTTTGAGACTAATTTCTGCCGCAAACGATTCCAAACCTAACCAAACCCCTGTACAAGGTTGAAGTCAGATATGAAATAAAAACAAATCAAATGAAAATTTTCCTTTTTTCATTAAATTAACCAAACTTAACCTAATCTAATCAGACTTATCCCCTAACCTACCCTAAATTCACTGTGAAAACCTCTTACTGCAGAGTAGAAGTGTTGTTTTGGCCTCAAGCAGGCTTGGCATTACTGCACTTTGCAGGGGATAAAGTTTTGCTGCCTGGAGAAGGAAGGAATGGAATTTTTTTCCCTGGTGTTGCTTGATGAACCGATACCGTGTGCCTGAACGCCAGGGCGCTCAACGCACTCCTTCAAGTCCCGCCACCACCGCACATTTGTCTGTGTATGCATGTGGTTATCTTCTGGATCTGCGAAGTTCTGGTGATTTATCACCCTGTGTTCATATCCTCTGCCTCCAGAGTTCTGTATGTAGCCCAGCTGTCACTAAATACAATACATCCTGGCCGAATATGTTTCTTTATAAGGGGAATTTGAAGCAGGGAGGAGGCGAGGTAGGCCAGGGAGAAGGTGGAGGGATATGGTGGAGGAGTGTGTGAGGAAGAGAGGTATGGAAGTCGATGAAGCTAGGGAACTGACAGGAGATCGAGCTGGCTGGATGAATGTTGCGAGAAGAAGTGCATGATCAGGGATTATGGCACCCCTTTTTAACGTGACAGCGTCCGGATTGACTCTATCAGATACGTTTGTGTGAAGCTACAAAATGTTGTGAATGTTTTTGGCATATCCGATAGAGCCAGGATTCTGGGGGCTTGAATGATGGCTGAATGGAAGTGTGGCCCATTGGACTGGGAAAATTTGGGCTTGTCTGGACATTGCTACTCCTCACCCTGCCCTAGGGTGGGAAAGGAGGTCCGGATGATGATGATGATGATAAGGGGAATTAATGTCTCGCAGTTCCGTTGCTCTCTGTCTGGTCCAAACAACAGCATCACAAAACGGCCATCTGACACACGCTCTGTTCCCCAAAATAACCAAATCCAAGTCACTTCTCGGTCTCGTTTTTTTTTTCTCTCTCTCTCTCTCTCTCTAAAAGTCTTGTTTTGACCTCAACTCCTGGTCCACCTATTGGCTCTTGGTTGTGGAACCAGTCTTCATAAACCTCGGTGCAGAAATTGCTCCAGTCCACACTTGCATGAAGTCCAGTCTCTAAATTTTTTTTTAAACTGAAGAATGCCTTCAGGATTTAGCTAACCATTGATTGATGAATAACAGAATCTGCCGGGCTGGCAGAAGAGTTCCCTTGAAGTCACTTGTATAGAAGCTGCACTTCCTTCTTTTTTTTTGTTTTTGGTATATGGTAAGTGCAATTACACTGCAGAACTTGTTTTTCCTCCCCATACCAGCACAGATTGCCACAGGTTTTGCGCTTCACTTCTGTGGGTAAAACTCCATTGCAGCGGAACAATTCAAGGCTTGCTTCATTGTTCTGTTAAGCTAGCTGAATACCTAAAAATTGGGCGAACAGGTTTGACACAAGGTCATCTTGAAAATGAGCACCTCTTTCTGACACAGTCGACAGAGACAATGTAGTGTCAGGCGGAGTAAAATACTGAGTCCTCATTGGTTATTTTAAAATGCCCGCCACCTGAGGGCCAGTCGCTGGTCACACGGACAATGTTGTTTTGGGTCGAGTAATATACTGAGCACTCATTTGTCCTTGTTAAAATGCCTGCCTCATGAGGGCCAATCCTGGTCACCTGGGCTAGAGTAGTTCCAAGATGGCAGTCACGTGGCAGCACCATTGGAGCCTATAATTTTTTGTCCGTCGCAGGGATAAGGTCTTGGGAAATTATCAACCCCACGAGAAAAAACACCTTAAAGACATGTTTGCGAAGGAAATGTCATAGAGAAAACCCCCCTAAATTGAGGAGTTTATGTCATAGAAAAGACTGGAAAACCCGACAGGCTTGACTGTAATAAATGACAATAATACCTTTTAATTCCCCTAAGAGTACATTTTTACCTTCAGGCAGGCACAATTTTGTGGATAAAAGAAGGATTTTCTGATTATTTTTTGTGGTTCATGTGATTTTGACTAATTTCTTTTGGAATTGCATCATTTCCTTGTTTTTCCTGCTTCCTCCATCTGTCTGTTGAATGTGGGAACCCATGGAGAGAGAAGAAGCATTTTGATTGTAAAATGGTGGTTAATACCATATCATATGAATTGCATAACAAATCAGAAAACCCATGTTATATCCAAACCAAACCACATCAAACTTAGTCTAACTGTGTGTCCCTGCTCCTCAGACCCCCCAAATCATTAATTTAACCCCATCTAACCCAACCAGACTGCAGGGAAGAAAAATAAGACAGTGAAGTTGGTAATTTTAAGCATCAAACTAAGGAAATGGTAAAGGGAAAGGTTGTTGCAGTTGATGAGACGAAGCCATAGAAAACATCAGATTGTACGCTGTGTTTGTCTGTCAGTAAAAGAAATACAACACACTCTCATTATACAGTTGCTCTAGTGTACAGTCATTTGCCTATGAGATCAACAAGAATTTAACTTTTTTTTCTTACACAGTCACCATGATGGCTGATTTTTCATTGCCAGTATGTGATCTCACTCTTGCTTACATGATTACAACACAAAATTCATTAAATTATTGGTTTTCAAAAATGCATCGCAGTTGTCAAATGAGCGTGTGCTGTACCCAGCAAAGCATCACAGGATTAACAAGTGGAAAGGTAGGTGAATATCCAGTAATGAAAGTAGTAGAGCTAATTTAGTTTCAGGAAAAGGTGTATATTGATTTTATTTCATTAAAACCAAGATACAGCGTGCTCCAAAATGTGTGATGAATGAAATATAGCCTAGTGGTACCAGCAATCTAGGAGAGTTCACCGTCTAACCAAATGTCTGTCAGTAAATAGTACCATAATGTTAAAGTTTACACATTTTTTTTTTTTTTAAATAATATGTGAACAGTAACTGAAGGTTTGGCCATGTGGAGAGGATGGAGAGCGAGAAACTGACGAGGAGAGTGTATGTAAGTAAGGTGGAGGGGGAGAGAGGGAGGGGTAGGCCAAGGATGTGATGGAGGGATGGAGCGGAGAGTTATATGAGAGGGGAGTGTGAGCTAGGAGCAGGGCAGCGAAGTGGCGGAGGACAGGGTGACAAGGAGGCAATTTGTTTGTGGCCACCCATTATGGGATTAAGGCATCAGGCAATAGATAGATAGATAGAACTTTAGACATATGGGCACTTGGCACGTTTTCCTTATTTTGATCCTTTTTCACAGGCTGATACCTGAAAGCATCAACACGGGAAGGAAGGCACCAAGAAGAAGGCTGCAAATCTTGGCTGAACCATGCCAGTCATTTTGGTCGGAAGGTACTGACTGGGGGGAGAGTTGTTGCCTTGACGCTTGCATGAGGGAGCCTTCGTAGGTGGAGTGAGAAGGTGAGTGAAGTTTACACCCCACAGCAGTTACCCTGAGTGAGTGAGTGGGTGGGAATTGCAAGGCCGTTTGAGTGAAAATATAGATGATAGTGATTTCTGTATTTTCCATTTTCTGGATCATAAGTTTGGAGAGTGAGAAACTGATGAGGAGGGTGTATGTGAGTTAGGTGGAGGGGGGGAGAGGGAGGGAGAGGCCAGAGATGAGATGGAGGGTTGGAGTGGAGAGGTATTTGAGAGAGGGGGATGTGAGCTGGGAGCAGGGCAGTGAAATGGCGAGGGACAGGGCGACATGGTGGTGATTTGTTTGGGGCCACCCCTTACGAGATTAAGGCATCTGGCAGTAGATAGATAGATAGAACTACTCCATGTATAAAAGTGGGAATAGAATTGAAGATGATGATGATGATACTGATAATGATTTTCGTCGTCAGATGGAGGAGTGGATCCCAAATCTCATCTTGCCATCTTGTTCTGACTTCAAGATTTGCTGGGATATGATGGAACACGCTGACAGCCAATACATCAGAGTGGAAGAAGATAGGAGAAGCTTTTATTCTGTAGAGGACTAACTTGAGCTGCTGCTGCTGATGATGGATGGAATTACAAGACATCTATCTGCACAAAAACCATCTGCATCGATTCACCTCGCTGTGATGTTAAAGGTAAACCAGATCTCTTTTTCATATGCAATGTAGGTGCAGGCCTGGTCAGTCAGCCACACCCCAAGAATTTTTTTGACGCAAGGTATGTCACTGTAGTGAAGGCCCATGTGGTACATCAGTTTAGCACCTTAAGAATTTTCAGGAATTGGGTCCTTTGGTTTAGCAAAGGCCCATAAGATCCCAAATGTCTAGTGTTTCTGTACGTGTTAGAATCAGGGTCATTGTTCTTGGTGGCACAGGAGTTTTTGTAGCATCTCTTCTTTAGTGATTCATTGTTTGCATACTTCGTGATAACGTTTTTCATGTATGGTGTTTATATCGTGTTAATACTGTATCAGCATAGGCTGTATCATCATCATTGTCACCCATACCTCTGTTCTTACCCTTGGATGGGGAGTGAGGTAGGGCATAGAGTCAAGAAAAAAAAAATGGAGAAAATAAGTCTGTCCAGTTGGAAGGGCCACACTCACAGATCAAGCCCTTGACTTCTGTAAGATCAATTTACATAGTAGTATTTGCAACCCCAGGCTCATTTGAAGATAAACCCTTCCTTTACAGTCCACCATCTTCCTTTTGGGTTATGGAGGAAACTGAGGAATGTTTTTCAACCAGGCAGGGGAGCTACCTGGTTTTATCATTGCATAGAAGAGGACGACAGTGAGGTGTAATCTAATCTAATATAAAAATGGCACCATGTTTCCACCTAAAGAATTCCTGTATTGAGGTTGGCCTTGGTACTGGTGATATTCTCAGTGTACTGGAAGTTAAACCAAGAGCCAAAACCAGCTGATTACTTCTCAGCAATTGCTGGAAGCTGTTGGGGGAAAAACAGAAATTTGAGATATGTAATATGATCTGTAACAATTTGAGAGTCTGTGCTTGGATTTTGACTCTTATTTACACTAACTTGGATAAAAGATCCTATAATATGCAGGATAAATAACTAAGGAAGTGATCTTGTGAAACTCCAAAGGCCCTTACAATGTGACCCTGAATAGCATAGGTGTTAGGGTCCTATTAAAACTGAGTGTGTGGGAGTGTGGACAAGCTCATAGTGTTTGAGTTACTTCTGAAGCAGGAGGCCATGATTGAATGTCTGACTGTTCTGTATTGTTGCTGACCACACTCTAACGTTGGGTCCAGGCTGATTGCATCTGACAGTTCCGGGTGTCCTTGTGCTGATACAACATGCCTGACCTTTCTTTATCATTGCTGACTGCTTTCTGTAAGGTGGAATGCAGGATGATCAGAAAGTGCATATCTCCAATGGACCAACCTCCCTGCAATCTCATTGGGGGAGGTAATCAATTCAGTGGTCATAGTCTGCCCTGTTAAATAGTCCAAATGAAGGCTTACCTCCACTGACACCAGTAAAATTTATTATTTACTCCTGCATCTGGATCCACTTCAAAATTTAAGCAACTTCTTTACCCAGTGCCCCTACATCCACCAGGTTTTGTTGAACTCTGATAACAGCATTTTGAGATAACAGTATCATGTCCACAAACAGACAGACAGACAGACTTGGATCCTTCTCCATCTTGGCAGAAGTAATTACAGGTGTTCCACAAATGGCCATAAGAAATTAGGGCCTTACACCATCGTACGCTCAGCTTTAGAGTGGCCAGGCCAGAGTTTGACGGTAAAGTAAATTCCCAGACTCCTGGTTATTAGCTTTTTCCATTGAGCTAGGGGGAAAAAAAACATGCTTCTAAAATTGTACAGGGTGATCCAAAGAAGTTATTGATTATATGGACTCCCCCGCAGTGTATTTGATGCCAAGTGACTCATCTTACCCTACCTTTCCCTGTGTTACCTTACCTAACTGTATTATACCCTGGCCTGTCTAACCTTCACTACCATATCTTAACCAGTTTGCCATACCCTACCCTACCCTACCCTACCCTGTCCTGTCTTCCTTACCTTACCATGNGCCCTGCCCTGCCCTGCCCTGCCCTGCCCTGCCCTGCCCTGCCCTGCCCTGCCCTGCCCTGCCCTGCCCTGCCCAGAGGTCCTGTAAGTGATAACCTTCTTGAACACCCTGTTTTATGAGTTTATTAGGAGAGAGAGTGAAACAGAACTTTGACCAGAATATTTAGAGGTTAGATAGATTATATTGGATTAGAATTTTTAGGTAGAATTTTTAGATAGAATTTTCATACAGAATTTTTAGGTAGAATTTTTAGATAGAATTTTTAGGTAGAATTTTAAGATAGATTTTTTAGGTAGAATTTTAAGATAGAATTTTTAGGTAGAATTTTAAGATAGAATTTATAGATAGAATTGTAGATGTAGACTTCATTTGACCGTAATTTTTAGAGTTAAGACAGAATTCATTGGTTTATATTTTCTGTGTCTGTTTATTATGTGTATTTGTGCTTTTCTTATTTATATTTTTATATATTATGAAGTCACGTGGAATAAACTGCCTACGTGCATGTCATCAGTATGCTGTTAATGTGTAAAATCAAGCTATACACATTCACACTTGAAAATGTGGAACTTGTATGAATGAGCAAGCTTGCTAATGTCGTTATTTTCATTTCGATTTTGAAGGCTCTGAGATGCTTTCATGTGTTGGCTTTGGTCACTTAATGGCGGCTCTCCATGCTGCTTAATCTCCGGCAGCTTCCCAATTCAGTCCCCTATCCCTGAGGTCACACTCAATGACCTTGTCTCGGGTCTTTTTGGGTCAGCCCCTTGCAGCTCTACCCCAGCGTTAACACTTCTCACTTGCTGCACCCATTTATCATCCCTCATTGTCTCCAAGAGTTGTGCCCTTCCACTTACTTTGAAATTTTTGGAGAACACCATCGTACTTGCCTAATGTTAATGCAGCTTTGAAACTTTTAAGAAACCACCATTCCACTTACCTAATGCAGTAGTAATGCACACTTTGTCATTTTGAAACCTGTACCATCTCACTTGCCAAATACTAATGCACATTTTGAAATTTAGAAGAAAGCCACTTAGTGATGCATATATCCACTGTAGTGTAATAGTTTCAGAGATAGCACAGTTTTGGTGGTTCGGTTTCTTTTTTCATCTATATGGTGGCCAATTTTGAGAAAAGTGACATTTCCATTGATTTGCATAGATTCACATATGCTTGTATAGTTTCCCTGATAATTTAGGTTCTCTGCTGTGCCACCCAACTACGTGTCTGATAGTGTTCTCCCTGGCTTGCTTTGCTCATTCACTCAGTCATGTTGCTAAAGATTATATGCTAAGAGGTCTCACACTGTCACCAGATCTTTCGTATGCAGTCAGTTCCATGTGGCCGTGTTTCTTTGCGTCCTGGGAGCGCTCACCAAATAACCTGTGATAACTTTTCTCTCGTAACTATATTCGTGTCACATTAGCTTGGCCTAAAATTGCCTTCCATCTGTCATGAATGCTCAGTTTTAACATGAGATTAACACTAGAATGTGGTTCTGGTGATGTGGAAAGGATGTAGAGGCTTAGTATTTTCTCTCTCTCTCTCTCTCTTTTTTGTTTTGTTTTTTTGTAACTGAGCTGTAGCTGTAGATTATCACTAAAATCTGGCATCAAGAAATACACGTCCGCACCGCAGATGTGGACGTGCCTGAGTGAGATGGGGTGCATTTGGGGCCTTTTTAGCTGCGTTTGACTTTTTGAAAATTAATGATACCACTGGAAGGCAATACTTATGCCGTTTTCAAAATATGATGTCCCATGAGTAGCGTAATGGCTGGGGGGGGGGGGAATGATTGTTCTTGCCTAGTGAAAATCTTTTGAGAATTTTTGGCTGTATTTGGCTCTTTTGGGGTAAAAGTTTGGTACCAGTGGAAGATATTTGTTATGACAGTTTCAAAATGGTACAGCCTATCATGATTGGTTCCATAGCTGAGAAGAAAAGGAAATTTTGGTGGTTCTCAAGCAGGGAAATTTTGTATGTGATCGTTTACAGATTTCACCATATAGCGTTCTCACTCACTCTGCCCGTTGCAAACAGTTAGTTGCAAAGTTATGTGGAAATAATGTACAGCCATACCGGTAGTGCTGTATTGTCATTTTCTACACTAAGCTGCGTGAAATAAGTTGCAAAATGACGAGAATCTGGGCCAAGTTAAGGTGAAAGGAATAAGATATGTTTTTGCCAGAAGAGACAAGAGAGAGTCTGTGCCCCGCTATTCCTTGTCCTTCCAGCGAAAACTCAGTATTAGTTACGACGGTAAATTGGTCATAAGTTTGTTTGTGAATCAGCACACATTTACGGCCTCTTGCGTCATTCAGGGCGGCCCACGTATTACGCATCTTAGTTGAGGCGATGGTTACGTGATCTGTACCGTTGTCTCCCCTGCATAATTTTCTACTCCCATATCCCTTTTCATGATTAGTGTTATAATATCAGGCATTTTATGTCCATTGATTGCATAGTCCTTTTTATGCCTAGTGTTATATCTGTTTTATCATTTCCATTAATTTTATAACCCCATTTATGTGTAGTGGTAAAGTATTTGCTTTTTAATGGCCATTGATTGCATGGTTGAGTATTAATTTTGTGAAGCAGTCAAATCGTCTTTGCTCCTCTCGTACCCAGACTGCTGTCCCCATAAGATTAGACGAGTGTGATACATGGACCACCCTGTATTAATTACAAGCCAGCGTTGATTCAGAAAACAGTCATTTTATGGGCAACATTATCCTGTAAATTCAGTGTTTTGGTATATATCTTTTTGTAAGTAAGAAAAAGAAAGTGATTTGTAAGTCAGGGCTATCATTGCTGTTATGAATGTCCACAGAATTATCCCTAAAGTAATTAATTGATGCCTTACTCTTGTATCATTGGTATCTTAGCATCACAAAATTTTACTAAGTCCAAAAATTTGCTGTTGGTAATATTGATCTGCAGCTTTCAAATCCAAGAGGGCCAAATTCTTTATTATTGGTATTTAAGCATCTCAAAAAATTTTCTAAGTAAAAAAATTCACTCAAGAATACTAGTTGGCATCCCAAAATTATTCTAAGTCAAAAAATTCACTCAAAAATAATAGTTGGCATCTCAGAAAAGTCCAAAAATTTGCCCATAAAAATACTAGCTGGCAACTTTCAATTCCAAGATGGCCGTCAGTGTGTGTTGATGCTGCGAGCCTGGTTGGTACAGTTGCGGACAAAAAATACTGCTCCACATTCTTAGTCTATGATTTATGAAACTTGTGCGTAATATTCTGAAAGGTTTGTTATGCTTGAAGATCGCCTCACTAGGTTTCAAAGGTCATTACTCGCTTCCTGGTAGATTATCCTATGAAGTGGATCAGTATTTAAGAGTATGTCCGCAACTGTATACACGCTCCCACTTGCCCCGTTTTCCTCTCCAAAACTCCCCCACTCCTTTGCCCTTCCTCTCTCACCCTGCTACGTGTAGGTATGGTGAGGGAGGAAGGGAAAAGGGGTGGGGAATTTTTGGAGGGTACCTATTATTTTTTTTAACACCTTTCTCTTGTTCCAGGTTGTCTCCGGACACTCTTCGTATTATGAAGAGCTCGACGCGAAACCTGGTTCCATTAATCTTTGCAATTGACTTAGGTACATTTTGGGGCACCCTGAAAATGGTTTTTTGGGCCATTTTTCAGGTTTTGCTAGTTTTTTGGGAATTTTTGTTGCTATATTTTTTTTAAATTTAAATTTTTTCTGTATCCAAGTTTCTTTATATAATTTTCCACCAATTAAAGGATTTGTATATTTCAAAGTTTTTTCTGTAATACAGTCTTTGAATATTTCAGTCTTGAATATGTTAAGTTACTTATAGGTATAATAGTAATTCCAGTCAAGCATATTTAAGGTTCATTTGAAAAACTACCTGAAAAATGAGAGGTAAGAAAACAAGACAGTAAATTTCTATTTTATATTGAGTGTAAAAAAAAATACATTCAAAATCATTACAAAAAAGTAGAGACATCTGGTATGAGCATATGAGAGTTCTTCGCCATCACTCAGCAGGGGTTCACAGCCAGAGTTCTTCATCACCACTCAGCAGGGGACCACAGCCAGAGTTCTTCATCACTCAGCAGGGG
>JAGKTI010008187.1:22111-34378 GCA_018397915.1 Birgus latro | reverse complement strand
CTTCTCAATATGGTGGAGTCAAAGGCTTTTCGTCTCATTAACTCTCCTTCTCTTACTGGCTCCCTTCAACCTCTGTCTCTCCGCCGCACTGATGCATCTTTATCTCTTTTCTATCGTTACGTCAATGGTCACTGTCACTGCTCCTCTGAACTGTTTGCTTGCATCCTCCCACCTCTACGATGGGCTCGTAGCACCCGTCTGGCAACAAATTCTCATCCCTTTTCTGTCCAACTCTCTATTGCAAGAGTTAACCTCTACTCCCAGTCGTTCATTTATGCAACACGTCAACTCTGAAACTGTCTTCCTCTTTCTGTATTTCCTACTTCCTTTGATTTTCAGTCTTTGAAACGCAGTGTGTTCAGGCATCTCGAAACGATCGGATCTTGAATTTGGCTCGCTCTTGTATGGTTTTTGTTTTTTTTCTTGGAAGGAACGGCTTGCGGGCTCTTGACCTTTGGTTCCTTCTTCCTAACATAAAGAAAAAGAAAAAACTCCCTCTCAGTCTTCTTCCCCCTACACCTGGAAAGGAGATCCCAGCGACAACAATAGACTACCTTGCTGTCCCGATTTTCTCGGGTCCCATCTAACTTCCTTCATAGCCCACTCTGGAAATAACACACGCTAACGTCTGTCCCTTTCAGGTCCTTAGGAAGAACTAGACATCTCGTTCTCTACCTTCGGGACTAGAGTCGTAGTCTTTCCCTTTTGGGTTCTTACCGTAAAACACACAATGAACAACACCCGATCATACAGACGTAAACTCACCTCCCGGGTTACCCCCCCCCCCAAATTCCGGTGTACAGACTTGGCGGCAATCTCTTGGGACACATGAAATAGAGGTTCCTTCATGTCCCCTAGCAATACACATATCCCCGACGGACCATTTCATTTTTTACCTTATTTGTGTGTCTCTGTATGTCCCAGACCTTACTGTAATAATACTGTAGTCAACATGAAAGAGTCGTAATAAACCTGCAGTCCTGCCACTCGGAGTTTGTGTGTCCGCCTTGTTCTGTACAGTTAGGGCGTATCGTAAGTGTGTTTTGTATATTCCATCCTGTTAGAAGAACCCAGATAAACCCTGTTTGTACCAGCATAACAATTTCAAAATAAAAATAAAAATTATAAATAGTAGTACTAGTAATTATACTGCAATTGTAATTGAAACTTAGCTTGGCACACAGGCTCACTGTGGTGTATAACAGTTTTATACTGGTGTTGAATAATGTTCTTTACCGAACTACTATTAAAATTGTTCACCATGACACAAATATCAGTTTCAAATGAATTACACTGAAAAAACATTGAAAAATTGTAAAAAATTAAGCTATCTAACCTGTAATTTAATGTTTTACTTACGCATCAAACATTCTTGGTCATTACTGCTATGGAGAATATAGTTTCAGATTTCGTTTGGGTGACACTCTGGAATAATAATAATAATAATAATAATAAAAGGGACTGTGACATGAACCCTCCCCTTCCTTTCCCACGCACACACATGGCCATGTGGGGGTGTTGCACTCTGTAACGCTAACATAATTAGGATATCCCATGACATCTGCAACTGCTAAGACGGGAAATATGCCCGTATCTACTCACAAATCATCGGCTCAGCTGATACGAAATGCTTGCTATTTGCTAAGGAGCCGGGTGTTGGCCGTCGATTGCCAATTCTCCCTCTTCACAGCAGCTATCCACTTCTGTCGCCTCTCCTCACTGGCTGGAAACCGATAAAAGTGTACCCCACTCCATTTTTCTGCCCTGTCTTACGCCCGAAGGCACAACAGTGGAATACCATTGTGGAATCTGCATTTCTCTCTGTATCTCTGTATAGACGTCCAACAAAATGCCGTTCCATGCGGCATCGTAAACAAAATTCACATGACTCGTGACGTCACATGGAAAAGATTGCCCCGAATGTGTGACTTTGGCCACCATACTGAAACACCCGCACTCGTCACTTACAATACAAAAACACATATGGATTACAATTTTTTTCACCTGCCTAATTCAATGAATCATGTGCTTCACATTTAGCCAAGAATATAAAACAACACCATAGGTTCCTGCAGCCCTTATGGTGCTAAGGTAGAGAAAGGTAATGGCAGAAAGGGAAATGATAGTGTGGCATTAACGTTGAAGTGACAGTGATATTGAAGCTGTTTTACAACAAAGTAGTGGTGCTGAATTAGTGAGGGAAGTTCTTAGACTATCCATGCCATGAAATCGAATGTACAAAATGATAAAAGCCGGAAGAAACATGGAAATATCTACAAGAGAGTCGAACAGGAGAGGACAAGCAGAGAGGGAGTGGAGTAAATGGGCCCCTTTTAGTCACATGCAGGGATACTGGGGAAGAATCTTTCCGCCCCTCCCCAGGGGGCAGTAATCCTATAGAATTAGCAGCGAGATACAGTATATTTCTTACTTGTGAAATGTAATGCCATCTCTCGTCGATGAATTCCTGTTCCTATTTTTGCATCCGAAAGCTGCACAGTGGACCATGGCACTATATTTTCCTGAATCATCGGCTGCTTTCAAAAACCCACCGAGCACCTCGGTACAAAAACGCGGGCATCAGGCGTGGTGTGACATGGCTGCTACTGACACACAAATTACGCGGTGCTACCCATGAGAAAGCCCCTCCATGCTACAGAGCTCAGTGGGCTGCACCCACGAAATTATAACCAGTGAAAGTTGGACTACAAATGAAGGCGATTGTGTGCGTGTATGCGCCAACACATGTTCGTGCAAGCAGTGTGAGAGAAGAGTTCTGGACAAATGTGAAAGCGTGAATAGAAACGTTTGAAAGGAATGATAGAGTGTTTTTGATTGGATATACGAATGGAAAAGTAGGGAAAGTGAAGGTGGATGAGGTAGTTAGCGAGTGGGGTGTGCCTGCAGAGATGGATGAAAATGGCAGTGTTTTATTGGACAGTTGTGCCGGGAGGGGGTTGGTGATAGCCAGTACTCTCAGGCACAAAATGATCCATAGGTATAAGTGGCGAGTGATGAGAAATGTGGGTGATGAACTGAATGAACAAAGGCAATGATTGATTATGTGTGTGTGGATGATAGGATGAGAAGGTGTGTAATGGATGCAAGAGCATACAGAGGTTGGGGGAGTGGACTTTCTGACTACCACTTGGTGGTGGTGAGAATCGAGGTTCAAATGAAATGGAGAAATAGAAGAAGGGGAGGACAGGAGGAAGAAGTTCATACAAGGAGGGTGGAAAAGTTACAAGAGCATGGAAAAAAGGCAGAATATAAGAGAGAAATGGAGGAGCGATAATGTGGATTGGAGCAGATGGAGGAACGTGGAAGGTGTGTGCAAGATACTCACAGAAGAAATCTGTACAGCATGTGAGGTGGTGTGTGGGGTGAAGAGAAGACGAAAGGGGGTGCAGGGAACAGCATGGTGGGATGAAGAGGTGAGACAGGCTGTGGCACAAAAGAAGAAAGCATACAGTGAGTGGATGAGAAACAGGGACGTGGAAAAAGTTGAGAGACGGAAGAGAGAGTTATGTGCAGAGAGGAAGAGAGAGGTGAAAAGATTAATATGGGAGAGTAAGAAGAGAGTGGGTGGGGAATTTGGAAGGGATTTGAGTGTAATGGGGAGGAATGTAAGAAAATGTTCTGGACAGAGGTAAAGAGAGTTGGGCAGGGTGACAAAGAAGTTAGTTGGGGGGTGAAAGATAAAAATGGTAGATTACTAGTGGAGAAAGGAGAAAAAGTGAGCAGATGGAGAGTACACTTTTAGGAATTGTTGAACATAGGGAATGAAAATAATGCGAGTATATGTGGCTGGGGAATTGCTGGGAGATGGAGGGATGTGGGAAGAGAGGAAGAAATCAGTAGGATGGTAGTTGTGGAAGCAATGAAGAAACTCAAAATGGGGAAAGCCCCAGGAATTGACGGACTGTGCGGTGAAATGCTGAAGCATGGGAGAGAGATAGTAGTAGAGTGAATGTGGAAGAAGTGCAGATTGGCCTGGGAGGAAGGTAGAGTCCCGGAGGATTGGAAATCAGGTATAATTATCCCCCTGTACAAAGGAAAAGGGAAAAAAGAACTGTGTGGTAATCATAGGGGCATTTATCTTCTTATTGTAATAGGAAACGTATATGGTAGGTTACTTATTGACAGAGTTAGGGAAATAACAGAGCAATTAGTTGGAGAAGAACAGGCGGGTTTTAGGAAGGAAACAGGTTGTGTAGATCAGATATTCATTCTTAGATCTTTAGTGGAAAATTTTCTAAAGAAAGGAAAGAAGTTGTATGCGGCCTTCATGGATTTGGAGAAAGCTCATGACAGGGTGGATAGACAAGGACTGTGAAAGTATTAAGAATATATGGAGTAGATAGGAAGTTGTTGAATGCCGTGAAGAGTATACTGTATATGAGGGTGCTGAGGCTGCAGTGCGTATTGATAGTAAACTGAGTAATTTTTTTCTATTTGAAGGTTGGATTGAAACAGGGATGTCATGCCTCCATGGTTGTTCAATCTGTATATGGATAGGGTTACACAAGAGCTACAAGGTAGGGCAGTGGATGTTGGAGCGGCCCTAATGAGAGAGGGCAGTATTTGGAAACTCCCTGTAACGTTGTATGCTGATGATACTGTGCTGTTAAGTGAAGACAAAGGGAAGCTGCAAGGATTGGTGGATGAGTTTGGGAGAGTGTGTAAGAAACGGAATCTAGAGATGAATGCAGGAAAGAGTAAAGTTATGGTCTTCGGGAGAAATGAAGTCAATGAATGTACAGTAAGGTTGGATGAGGAGGAAATGGAAAATGTGAGTGCGTTTCAGTACTCGGGTAGTGTGATGAGTAAGGATGGAAGTATAGAGGGTGAAGTGCTTGAAAGGGTACAGCAAGAAAGAAAGGTTGCTGGTTCGTTGAAAGCAATGATAAGAAACAGGGAAGTGAGCATGGAAGTGAAAAGTTACTAAATGACAGTATTGTGATACCAACTCTAACGGATGGAAGTGAAGTTTGGACCTTGACGGAGAGACAGAAGTCAAGAGCGAGAGAAGTGGAAATGAGTTATTTGAGAGGAGCATGTGGAGTGACTTGGAGAGACAGACTGACAAATGAGGAAGGGAAGGAGCGTTGTGGTGTGGATGTGGATGTGATTGGAAGCGTTAGGAGAAATGCATCGAGGTGGTTTGGCCATATAGAGAGGATGGAGAGTGAGAGACTGACGAGGAAAGTGTATATAAGTGAGGTGGAGGAGGGTAGAAGGAGGGGGAGGCCGAGGATGAGAAGGAGCGATGTAATGGAGAGGTATATAAGAGAAGAGTCTGTGAGCTGGGAACAGGGCAATGAAATGGCGGGGAACAGGGCGACATGGAGGCGCTTTGTTTGTGGCCACCCCTTGCTAGATTAAGGCGTCTGGCAGTAGATAGATAGATAGACTATATAAAACTGTATTAGCCGAAGGTGTCTGGCAAGACCCACCCTCTTTTGTTGTATATTTCAGTCATTCAAACTGTATTTGCTGAAGAAGGTGTGTGGCAAGACCGCTGAGCTCTATATAGGCTTTCTCATGGGTAGAGCCACGATGTTTGTGTGCCCGCCGCCAGGTGCCCAGGGCGGCGCTGATGATGATTATGCACTACACCCGACGCCCGCGCCTTTTGAAATCAGCTGATGAATTCGGTAAATATAGTGCCATGCGCAGCTAAACTATAGTGCCATGGCCCACTTCTCAGTTTATGTAGGCAACAGCGAAACAGCAACAGCAAGCTAAGAACAGTGCTCCAATTGCATTACCATGGTGGATGCGACGAGTGCGGGTGTTTTAATGTGGCGGCCAAAGTCACATGCCCGCTGCGGAGATAGTCCCTCCATACTATAGAGCTCAGTGGGCAAGATCCACCACCTTTTGTTGGTTATGTACTCTAAATGAATTTCCTTAACGGTTTTGTAAGTGCATTTATCCTAATAACAATAAGTGACCTAAGTTATTATGATTCATTTACCTGCTAAGAGAAAAGAAAGAAAAAAGAGATCATTACACAGCCAAATCCTTCCTCACACTCTCTAGTTATGTTTAAGCTCGCTACCTTCGACTATTTGTTTACAATCGCGGGAAGGCGGAGTTTGGTTTGACACACTGTGATACGGGTGTTGATATTTTGGTTACCCACAGCCCCATTTGGCCTCCATTTCTGTGAAAGGTACACATAAGCTTCACTTTAAGCAGTAAAAGCACCTTACCAAATCAGTTCTTCGATAGTCTTATATTTTTCTGATTATTTTTGGAGTGGTAAATACACGTTTCATCCTTTACCAAACGGGTGCGGCATTTCCATTCTTTCTGTTGAAATGAGTCCTTCACAGGTTACTTGTTTTTGTTTCTGGATTACCACAGCTACTGGGCATTTAATCAACTTTCCTCTGAAAGTTATAAATGAGGATTTAGAATGCATAAATACCCTTGTGCCGGCGTCTACCAGTCGCTGCCCGTATTTAATGTTCCTGATGTGCATTTTTAAGTTTGAATGCTGGTTTTCAAATGCAAGTAAGATTAGGTTGGATTAGGTTTCGTTTGGTTAAATCCTTAAGTTTCCCATAGTTCTGACACAGAATACGCCAATGCATCCAGTTGGAACAAGGGTTGGCAAACACTGCGGCCAGTCGGAAAGATTGTCGGTAAATGCTGCCGCGGGTGACCTGGCTGCTTCCTTAACCACCCCAAAATAGGTATATTGTCTTTTTCCTATCACTTCTTGCTGTCACAATGCAGCAGTTAACTTTCTGTGTTGCATAAGTATCAGAATTATTTACTGTGAGATCATGAGTTTGTTATAATACATATACTGGTAGGTGGAATTGCTGTGCCCATTTGTTTCTTGTTAAATCAGTTTCCCTGTTGTTTTTAGCTGTTCTGCTGTGACAACTGTTTGATTCGTTAGCATAATGGTGGAAGGGACTGTTCTAACCAAAGTGTTTAACTAAACCTAACCTAACCTAGCTTGACTGTGCCTAATAATTTAACCTAACCTCCAGCTGGATAATTAGGAAATGAAATCCACCCTTGAGTACCTATGCTGAGTGAGTGTCTTCCATTATGCAGGAAACAAACAATCGTAGATATGGCTTTAGGAGCATGATAAACTTACCTAGTTCAAATACATAGGAGGTTAAGAGACTTAGACGTTTCTTTTTAGGGCTCCCATCTATCATCCATTCTTGAATGTGGAATTCATCTCAAAATCATATACATATTCTCCAAAACTTCTCTAATACCCGTACAACACCCTACACAAACCTATATTCCCAAATTTCTGTTAGATAACCACCTGTCCAAACCAACTTTAAAAGCACCTATTGATGGGGCAGTAACAACTTCTTCAGGAAGGGAATTCCAATGGTTGACAACCCTCACACTAAACGAATTTGCTCTAATTGTTGTTCTCCAGTGTCCTCTCTTTTTGAGCTTACATGTGTTCATCCTGGTGCTACCTTTGCTGTATTCAAAGAACACACTATGATCAATGTTATTTATCCCTTTTAATATTTTAAAAGTTTCCACTAAATCTCCTCAATATCTTCTCTGTTCCAGCATTGTCAGGCCCAGTCGATCACACCGTTCCTCATAGTCCAGGTCCCTGAGCTCCGGTACAAGCTTAATCATCCTTCGTTGTACCCTCTCCAATTCATTGATGTCCTTCCTATAGTAAGGTGACCACCTTTGTACTGCATATTCCAAATGGGGTCGTACTAGGGATGAGTATAGGGTTTTGCACATATCCAGATCCATGTGAGGGAAGTTTCTTCTAATCAGTCCAACCATCCTGTTGCCCTTGGCTGCAATTCTTGTAATGTGTTGGGACGGTTTTAAATCCGATGTTATCAACACTCCGAGATCCTTCTCTGCTTTTGAAGATTTGAGTTCCTCTCCATTCAAGGTATAGACATATCCCAGATTTCTATGTCCTATATGCATCGTCACACACTTACTGCTATTAAATTTGAGCAAACATTTATTACTTCAATCCTGCAGTCTCTCCAGATCCCTCTTCAAAGCTTGAATGTCCTCAAAAATGTAATAATGGGAAATTTTTCAGCAGGAAAAGGTAATTTACCACCTTGAAAATATCAGAAATATACAGAAAACAAACTGCAGGAATTTGAATTGAATTGGCAGGATCTTCCTACTGCAAGGTGTACATTTACCTTGTGAAATGCTTTCCCAGTGGATGTTCTTTTGATTTATTAGAGTTATTTTATTCAGCACCATTTATAGCTGTAAGCTGAATAAATGTGAGAGGATAGTTTGTGGCCAAGCCAAACCAGTACCATAGCAATTGCAGTGCAGCAAACTGAGGTCGCATGAATATACCTGTTGATAGTGCATTAAATTTCAGTCAGCATTTTGTAAGCTGTGCCTCCATTCTTCATATGGGACTTTGAATTCCATGGTTTTTGTAAGATTAGCAAGTATGGAAGACACTAGCACAGTACTGTTGTTGTATGCACAAAGGTCTCCCGTCCAGAAAGTTCTCCTACCAGTAGGTGGTTAAAATTAGGAGGGGTCTAGGGGGTTTCTCTCTCCTCTCTGGTTAGGATAAGCTAGGTTAGGTTAGGCTGTTTCATTAGCTTTCCAATAGGGGAACTTTAATGTACATACAAATGCGCTGCCTATGGCTATTGTCTTGAGCATGTGTACTAGGGTGAAGAAGAAATTTCTGTATATTGGAATTGTGTGCATCTGACATAGTTATAGGTTTGGCTTGTGAACAAAGTTATTTTTTCTGGCACCTCCATTGTACCATACTCTGTAGCAGCGTTTCTCAAACTTTTTAGTGTGTGACCCTATTTGGAATATTTCATGATTTTGTGACCCACAGAGTAAAAAGAGAGAGAGAGTGACCAGTATGTAGCCTGTTGTAGTTCTTATGAATAGCTATACTAATAGTGTAATGAAGATAATTACAATTTCAATTAAGTAAATCAAATACATTGAAAGCATTAGGCCTATTCTATGTCCCTGTGACCCATCAAAATTCCTCTTGTGACCCACCTTTGGGTCACGACCCATAATTTGAGAATCACTGCTCTATAGGCTCTTTGGGAATAATCTAGAATTTCTGGTATTTTCTTGGTACTGTACTTTTATAGATAAAGATAAAGTTTTGTTGCTTGCCAGTAGTTAAGTATCATAGCTAGTATCTTCTAGCAAAAAGGACTGGCATCTTGTAGCAGTTTTGTTAAATTGCCTAGCTACCAGTATTAAGTTTCAGACCTTCAGTTTGCAAAAACGTTTTTATTTGTTTATTTGACTTTAACAGGAAGTGCACTGCCATTAGTCTACTTTAAATTTACAAATGATTCATTTAATAGCTACAGTAGGCTACTTAGTAAATGCCAGTAAGGAAGTTCATTTACTTCTAACTGCAGATTGTTACATCTGAGTTAAAATAAGCTAGCTTGAACCTAATTTAACATAACCAAACTTAACACACTGAAGCTAATTGAACCCAGCCTAATTTAACACCCTGAACCTAACTGAATCTAACCTAACCTAACACCTGGAACCTAAATGAATGTAACCTAACCAAACTTAGGTAACAATTTTAATGTAGCTACAGTTGATGTGATGGCAGACAGGGCTAGGAGCTGGAAATATTGCACCCCCTCCTTACTTACTAGCTACACATTAAGCAGAGCATTGGTGATGGAAAAGCCAGAAACAGTCCCCAGTTTGGTCAGACTATGTCAAAAAATACATTGGAAAATTTTTGTAAATTTGTGGGCTACAATCATTGAGTACTCCACATTTTGTTCCCTTTTTTCATATTTTTAAATTTTTATATTGGTGATAGCTAATAATGAAAGTTGGGATAAATTTCTCCTTATTAGTTACATTTGGCAGAATCAGTAGACAGGCAGCCTGCAGTCCTAATGGACCCAGATTTGAATCCCGGTTGGGGCAGGGAACAGTTTAAGGATTTGAATTTCATAAAATGCGGACTTTTCTGATCTACCAGATGACCCACTGACATGTCATAAAAACACCCCTGCTAATACCAGTACACCAGTCCTGTATTCAATATGGATGGTGGGTGTTAGCGCCGAAATGGTGACATATGGAGATGTAGGAGGACTACTGGACCCCAAGGAGGACTACCGGGACTTGGGAATAGGCTCTGAAGCCTTTGCCCAGGGTCGGATGCATAAGAAAAAAAAAATCCTTCTTCCTCTGGCCGGTAACCCCATCAACCTGAGAACTTTTTCATTTTACTCTTGAAACAGTCAGATGATTTGTAAAGATCTTTCATCGTCATCAACCTGACCCTCTTTCCTACACTAAGACAAGATGAGGTATAATTCAGAAATAAGGAAAGAGAAAGTAGCTACAATAGTTAGAGAATTGCTTAACAGCATGCATAAAGAAATGGGCCTTACAGTCATCCATGCATTATTCAAGAGTGTTGAAATTCTGACTCCATCTCAGACCAAACCATCTTCACTTTTTTTTTTTTTTTTTAACATATACCTGTACCCTACTAAGGTCTTTCTGTTGACTATCAAGCTAAACGAGGTTGCCAATGCTTATCAAATGTTTTTTGTGGTTGATTCGCTGTTAATTCCCTGGTCTCATTGTTCTTTTATATTTTTTTCTGACATTCATTTACTGTATCCATCCATCTTCTTCACCTGTCATGCCTTGTCTCACCTTCAGACTTAGCCTAGCCTATCTGTAGCCAGATGCCACAATCCTATGAGGATTGGCTGTTTGTCTTTGAGTTAGTTGTTTTACTGGGATGGACACAAACCTTTTGCCAACCTGCTTGTTTAGCCAACACATATGGGTTGGTTATGTGTTTACCACCCAACATTATAAATGGCTTCCTGGCTTACAGGAAACCATTAGGCTTGTCTCTCAGTGTAAAGCCACCTGAAAAGGAAAGAAGAGTACTGTAATAAAATGACAAGAAAAGATGGGAGAAACAGGAAGAGATGTGGGCAGACACAGAAATCAATGATAAAGGTGAATAAAGAAGTAGGCAGCACTTCATCAAGTTAGTGGATGGTGGTCACCACTACCTACCACCAAACCTTCAGACTCACTCCCATATAATGAACCTTTATATCCATACTTCTTTTATCTTATCCACTCTGCGCACTTTGTGCATTCCTCAGCAGTCCCATTTCCACTGCTCTCATTTTTTTTACTTTTCATGCTGTGTCATACCAGACCTCACAACCACATGTTGTGAGACCTTCATGCAGTGCTCCTGCAGCCTCTGCATTCAGACCTCTTCTTTGTGTCAAGGCCTTCATAGCACAAGCCACTTGTTTTATGTGTGGCTTTCTGCAAAAGTCTCTTCTGATGTACACTGAACTCTCTTTTTATTATTAATGCATCTAGTTCCATCCATCCATTGCCAGACACCATAATTCCGTAAGGGGTGGCCATTTGACTTTGAGTTATTTTTTTTTTTTTTACGGGGAGGGGCACTAACCCTCCACCAACCCACTTGTTGACACGTAGGGACCACGTATGGTTTGGTTATATGGTTACCACCCAGCGTTGTAAATGGTTTCATGGCTTACAGGAAACCATTTGGCTTGTCACTCAATGTAATGCCACCTGTAAAGGAAAGAAAAGCAGTAAGAAGTGACAGGAAATATAGGAGAAATAGGAAGAAAGGAGGGCAAGCACAGAAAAGGAATGATAAAGGCTAAGGAAGAAGTAGGCAGCACTACAATCAAGTGAGTGGATGATGGTCGCCACCACCTACCACCTTGCATCTAGTTAATTTAGCTTATTCTCTTTTAAGTCTTCCTCTCTGTTTACCAGCATGTCAAACTGAAAGTCAGCTGCACTCCTAATAGGCCCTCATTTTGCAGACATTCACAAACCACTGCACCACTCTTTAAAGCTCCTGTTCACAATTAGCAGATAACACAACATCATCTGCATACAGTAGATTTGAGATATTCTTACCTTCACTGTTTATTAACTTCCTCACCGTCACCCGTCATCCCACGGACAGCAAATAGAGAGTCATGCAACATTGTATCAAAGAAAGAGGAAATGAACGGAATCAGCAAGAGGAAAGCAGTTGATGAGTCATACTAGTCATTAGCAAAGCTTTTGATGCTATCCCCTGCCACAACCTCACAAACAAAATATTCAACACAAACATGCACAATAGCACAGAAAGATGGCAGGCAAACTACTTAGCAGACATATGTGGACTTGTAATATTTGCCAGTCAATCATCGAACATCAGAAACTTCACAAATGGCGTTC
>JAGKTI010008187.1:0-17401 GCA_018397915.1 Birgus latro | reverse complement strand
CAGACCAGCTTCCAGAAACATATCCATACTCAGATCACTTGCCGCTCCATTCAGGCACTTAAAGACAACAAACAGCTGCATCCACAGCCTGCTGATATCCACCCTTCTGAATCCTATCTCCCTCGTTAGGACAGGGTCCGCCTGGCCAGGCTGAGATGTGGGCATCATCCAGCCCTCTTATCAGAAGATGCTGGATGACTCTGTCACTGATGCCTGTCCAGGATGCAACACAGCACCCCATACTATTAAGAACATTATGAAATACTGCATTGCACACAATCACTTGCACCAACAACACAACATAAACTCCTTGAGAGCCCTGTGGGAAAGCCTGGTCTCGGCTGTGGCCTTCCTCAGGGACTCAGGGCTGTTCGGCCAGACTGCCTTGGGAATGACAACTACTACTACTACTACTAAAAATCTTATATTCCACTCTACTTAAAAGATTTGTAAGTGATGAATACTCCCACATGGGAACATTTTCCACTCAGAGACAAATAAGTATCCTCCATTCGGTCAGTAACTAGATAAGGTTAAAGGAAAAGAGTTATTGATTAGCATGCCTAAGCTTGTGAACTGATTCTGCTAGAGGAAAAGTGTCATCTTTTGGGGGAGAAATCATCAGAAAAAGACACAGTGAGGGTATTAATACTGACCTGAGCTGGAGGCTTGAGGTGTCTGTTGCTGGTGGAGTGTAGTTATGTATAGAATTGTAGTGAGTAGAGAAGTGGAGGGATGGAGTTACTAGTTCATTTAAAAGCTTTTTTTTTTTTTTTTTTCCAGTTACAAAGAACTGGTAGATCAGATATTAGGTGTTCTTTAGAGGTGTTACATGAATGTTGGCTTGACACTGTGATGGATGCTAAGAAGCATGAGGAAAAAATGAAGAGTGAAGTCATCAGCATGTCACTGGATAGGGGTAGAAGTACAGCACAGGTACAGTTCAGATCATTAATGATCAGTATGAATGGGGTTCATGCGAGGGGTGTCCCGTAATACTGATACTGTAAAACTCCTCTCATTCGGCATGTGGTCTTACGGTATTATCAGTCTTTCAGCAGTTTTCTTAAATAGTCCCATTATGAAAGTTCTCTGCTCTTCCGGCACATAAACTGAGCCGATCGCCCAGTTTGGCGCTTTTGGCGTTTGATCTAGCACTTTGCATATTAATTTAGCACTTTTCATAATAATTAGCACCAATAAATATTAGATTTTCTTCTGTGTGTAGCACGTTTTGAAGTCTAATTTAGCGTGAAATTATGGATAGTTCATCTGTAGCTTAGTGTGTTCTAAAGTTGAGCTTAGTGCTTTTGAAGATTTCTGCTTGCCAACACTGCATGCGTTGGCCATCATGACTCGTGAGTGTCTGGTTTTGTGAGTGGGACCTTTTGAAAGTTTGAAAACTTTGTCATGCTATTTTACGGTCATCCTCTGATTCTCATGTTGGGCTATGGCGTCTGCTAGTGAAAGCCTACTGGTGTTGTGAAAAAAAATGCACCCATAAAGTGCTGACTGCCGCCAAGAAGATTGAATTATTGGAAAAATTGGAGGCGGGTGTTCCTAGGAAGAAGATAATGGAAGATTTCGGTGTGAGCTCTTCTATGTAGCTATAACCCTAAGAAACAGAAGGCCGATTTAGTGCTTAGGGCTGACCAATAATACTTGCTAGACACTGATTGCACTGGGGTGACCGACCATGATTGCTAGAAACTATTTGGCAGGTTTTCCCAGTCATTCGGCAGTTTCTGCTCTTTCAGCACCTGCTTAGTCCCGAAGATGCTGAATGAGAAGACTTTTACTTTCGTTATATTTTCAGAAAGCGCTATGATGGAAGTGAATGTAGACCCAGCCATCAGCATTAAAGTGGGATCTCAAGTGCAGTGTGTTGAATTCTCACCTTTTGAATGGTCCAGAGGACTCCTTGCTGTTGGCTTACCTGCTTCTGTTGTTGTCTACTTAGTGAAACTTAAGGTATGTGCTCGTCAGTGAGCAAATTACTATTACTGTATTAAGAGTGCCGCATTGGAAATATTAGTTTCTGATGACAAATATCATTTGACCCATGATATAATTACTCAGATTAGGGGTTTGAATGGGTAGTTATATTGTATAGCATTAATTGACCATCTATCACTTTTACAGTACACTATCTGTCTTGCTCATCCACCTCCACAGGAGATGGTCATCATAAAAGTGTCAGGCTACTCATCCCTGGTACATCTCTGCTGCTTAAGCTTCACCTCTTCTTTTTGTCAGGGCTTTTAATTGTTGTTCTTATCTTTCTCCTGAAGATGAAGTTCAGGGCCCTGACATGGCTTTATTGGGCAAGTGATCTTTGCTCAAAAACATATCCCAATTGAACTCATGTTTTATTTGACGATGTATGATAAATTGTTATGCATTGGATTTTTTTTCAAATGCATCCTTATTGTAAAGCAAGGGTGTACTGTACCAAGAATCTCCTTTCATAAGGTCAAGATATCATAATGTGGCTGATGTTTAATGTCAGATGTGATGGCACAGTATCATGTGATTTAAGCCTGCCCTTGTACTAGGCTGGATTGGATCACATAGACAGACAAGAGTTTCTGAGTGTGGTCTGTTAAGAGATAGGTTACGGTGTGCCCACAATAGGATGGGATGCGACAGTCTTTCCTGACAGAACTGCATCAGTTAATGCAGTCTGCTCAAGGGGTCAGTAAGTCCTAGTTCAAGGATGGGACGTTGATCCTTAGAGCTGGGAATATTTTCCTGGGTCGGACTCAGATGATGCAGAAACCAGCATGTATCATCCTGCCTAGTTGTAATTGGGTTGAGATGTGGAAAGCCTTTTTACACCAAAACAACACCAGCAAATCTGTCCACAGTAGGGAAAGAAGAGTCCTTGAAGGATGGGCTACTGCTTGTTGGTCATGGCAAACCGCACTGGGTCTTTGCTGGTCACAGAGTGGAACTGACATGCTTGCATCCATACCTGCCCTGGGACATCCAAGAGCTTCTGAGAGCCAGAGGGATAAAGGTGGCATTTAGAAGACCATCCTGTGGTAGTATGGCCAAGCATGACAAAGACGGAATGGTGCTGTGCTATCCACCTTGCAGTTAGACATGGAAACTGATTTGTCCCACTAAGGGAAGAAGGAGGGGAAGGGTCTCTTGCCAGATCAAGACAGGCTAAGAGCAGAAAATTACCATGAGGACAGGCCAGCAACATGATTGTGTTTTGATGTCAGGGAGAGGGGTCTGGCATACAGTCACTACGTTGTGGGACACACGCCTCATGTGGGCATGACAGCTCAGTAAGCCTGGACACCTTTGAAGGCTTGGATGCAGAAGAGGAACTGAAGTGAGGAACTAGCATGGTAGGAGGTCATAGGTGAACA
Source organism: Birgus latro (assembly GCA_018397915.1). Classification (NCBI taxonomy): domain Eukaryota; kingdom Metazoa; phylum Arthropoda; class Malacostraca; order Decapoda; family Coenobitidae; genus Birgus; species Birgus latro. The sequence continues at coordinate 14,021 of JAGKTI010008187.1, read as the reverse complement.
GCACATAAACCCTGGAAGGCTTGAACGGCATGGTGAGGATGCCCTGTTGCTGTGAGGAGCCCATATTGCCATCTGCATGTATAGATGAGGCCAGGGAAGGAACCCCTAAACAAAGGCACCAAACCCACCAAAACACAAGACACCTGGAAAACAGGGCCAAAGAGAGCAGAAGAGCCCAAAGAGAACCAGGGAACAGGAAAGGAAGAAGCAGAAGAGAAAAAAGGCTATACTGCAGTAGAGAGAGTGTCTAGGGAAGGACATTGCAGTAGGGCAAAGGGCAGCAAGGAGAGCAACTCACAGTGGCTCCTAGAAGACTCTGGATGTCCATCGTAGAAGAGGAAGTCTACCAAAACACATACAGGCCCCAATGAGGAAAGTCTGAAGGCTTCCTGCCCAGGATGGCCTGATCACGGTGGCACTGACGTGAAAGATGACAACACATACATAACAGTCAGTGGGCATGGTTGCTCTAAGTAACACCCAGGGCTGATAACCCTGATGTGTTACCAGGATTTTCGTGTTAACACTTGCTTATAGCCGATTATAGTTCATCGATATCTTTTTGTCTGTTGTGTGGATCATGGCACCTTGGGCCATGGGGTGGCTTTGTACAGGTAGTAGCTATCAGGGTACAACATTCTGAAAGGACTCCTAAATACATGTCCCTTTAACCTCTGTCTCTTCGCCACGCTGTTGTATCTTTATCTCTTTTCTATTGCCACTTCAATGGTCACTCCCTCTGAACTGTCTGCTTGCATCCCTCCGCCTCTACGACGGGCGCATAGCGCCTGTCTAGCAACAAACACTCATCCCTTTTCTGTCCAACTCTCTAATGCAGGAGGTAACCGTTACTCACAGTCCTTCATTTATGCAACAGGTCAGCTCTGGAACTGTCTCCTTCTGTCTGTATTTCCTACATTCTATGATCTCCAGTCTTTCAGATGCAGTGTGTCCAGGCATCTTGTAATGAACAGATCTTGAATTTGGCTCTCTTTTGTTTTGTTTTTGTTTTATTTTTTCTTGGAAGGAACGGTTTACAGGCTTCTGGTCTTTGGTTCCTTCTTCCTTGCCAAAAAAAAAAAACATCAAGTTGCCATGAATATAGCTATGCATGTCCTTAGAGTATTAGTGTATTGTTATTTAAAAACTGGTATAAATACTGTAAAGTCTGCACCAGCAGTCCCATTGTCTGTTATGCATTTCTTTCCGGTAGCTAAGAAAATCAGGCTGGTAGAACCGCAGTCATCCATACTAATAACTTTGCTCCACAGCTAAATAAAATGTTCAGGGTTGGATGTTGTGAACTTACACGACTGATTTTTGAAGTCCACGGAGAAAGAGGCAGGAGAGGTGACAGGATTTATGATGCCGTCTGTACCTGGTCATTGTTTTTCCTGCTGCAGTTACTTGAAATAATGAACTGTAATTTAAAGTGATAATTTGCAACCCATATTTACAGTCTTGCTAAAGATGTAGTTGACTCTTTGGCAGGAGGAGAGTGATGGAGGCAGTGAGGAGTGTGAGCAGGTATGGGACTGGCATGTGTCCAGCCAACCAGTGTCCTTAGCATGGAGTCCCAGTGCTACTCTGCGAGCCATACCAAGTTGCCTGCAGGTGGCAGTTGCATCGGTTGACAACAGTATCATGCAACTGTCATCTGATCTGGCTGATAATAATACATTTGAAGTAAGGAAAACCCTCTTTCTGAAGTACCTGATCCCCCCCCCTTTTTTTTTTTCAGTGCTCCCTTTTAGAGGTACCCTGAGCAAAAAACATTGAACCATTTATCATCATAGATGAATTCCTTGACTACCATCTCCCCCAGCTTGATCTCCACCTCTGATTTATTTATGGTTGCATACACTTACCCTGCTTCATTGGTTCCACAGTCATGTTGAAAGTAGCTCATCTTCACCCTTTTTATATACTGGATATGTCCATGTACAGTACAGTTATTTGTGTTATACAACTACCAGCGACATTGCTAATAAGGTACTAGCTTAATTTCTGTACTGTACATTATCTCAGTCTCAGCCACTGCCTTTTATTTCTAACCTGTTTCTGCCCTGTTGCACTTGTACTGTATTGGAATTTAGTGCTGTTCACACACTCATACCTATATCAATTTTAAGGTAAGGGAAAGCTGGTTGTGGATAAATACCGATACCTTTCAAATTTCCATTCCATTCCATTACCCAATCGTATGTCGCCCCACAGAGGAGCGCAGGAGTCCGGGGCTAGGCAAGTTGTTCCTGACATTTAAGATGAGAGTGACCAGCCTCACTTATCCCTGGGTGGCATTACATGAGCAATAAACCCCAACCATCCCTTGGATATAAACCTTCACTGGCTCAATCTGAATGGAGGGCCGTAATTACCTACTAAACCACCAGGCGCCAAAATTTGGTTATACGGGTACCACCCAGAGTAGTAAATGGTTTCCTAGTGTACAGGAAACCATTTGGCTTGTCACTCAGTGTAGAATCACCCACAGGCAGAAGGACGAGGAAAGAATGAAGGAAAGAAAGACAGAAGAGGGAGTGTAAAGTCACCCATAGGCAGAAGGACAAGGAAAGAATGAAGGAAAGAAAGACAGAAGAGGATTGAAGGAAAGAAGGATGGAGGGGAGGAAAGGGCAGACACCTGAGAGCAGCACTACATTAAGTGAGTGGATGGTGAGTGTCCCCACCTACCACACCTTTCAAATTTCACAAGGTAAAAAAAGAAAAAGAAGAAGAAGCTTGAACCTGGGATAGACCATTTTACACAATAGTCACAGCTCGGCTGTAAACTGATGTGTGAAGAAATGTATGGAAAAATATTATGAGTTTATTTCGAAGCATGTCAATTCATGTCATTTCTGGTGTTTTAATTTTTCTTACCAGTGATATTGTTATACATGATTCTGTGACATCGTTAGCTTACCAGAATCCTAGACAAATGTTTTACTAATTCAATTATCAGATTCAGTATTTGTAATGTGAGCACTAATTACTAAATTATGTCGAGTCATCTGGGATTGGGCTCTTACCTTGGAGGAAGTATCAGGTAGCTGCTTTGATTACAATGCATATTAATTATTTAAATAAAAATGAGGTAATTCTTGGCCACATAGTAATTAATATGACAAAGCAAATGTGATTTCTATATAGTGCCCTCTCCCTCCACCCCCCACCCTCACCCCCATCCCCTCCCTTATTTTGTATATCTGACATCCATGGATCCCTCAGGCATGGTTGCCTCAGCTGTAATCAAATTCCCTGTCACATGGCCCTGACCTAGTTTTCAAGGACTGATCTTGGCTGAAAACTTGAGATCATCAGTGTTTGACCAATTTGTGCATTTCTTATCCAAGTTTTTATGAATATTATTGCCTGTAATGAAGCAATGTAATAGTAAACCAACAAACATAAAATGGCTTAAGTAAGATAACAGGAGAAACATCTTTGAGGGAGAGAGAGAGAGAGAGAGGAGAGAGAGAATTATTTTCCAGTTATGCCAACCAGTTATCCCATATGCCACAGTGATACTCTTAATAAGTTTCAGAGGTGAGAGGGAGAGTGTAAGCCTTTCTGTTAATACGGTAATAGTAGTTGTCACTGTAGTCGGTAATTGTTGGTGAAAGCCTCTTTAGTGTCATTGTTTTATATATATTTTACCTTTGAATAGTAGGATGTGTCTTTAAAATCATGTCAGTAAGCAATTTAGTGACAAACATGGCTTTTAGTGGGAAAGTAAGAGTCATGTTCAAGATGTGATTAACACATCACCATATCTTAAATATAATGAGGTAACTGGGTGAAGTTATGCAATCTGTGTATATGGAATGGCAGGTTAGCCATGTAACACAAGGTCTGCCTATGTTTCTGACAGTCTAGTTTCTGTGATTTGTGACAAAATACCACACATGCCCTTAATCTTCTTAGGTGTTACTTCTCAGAGAGATCCCAGTGTATGATGGTGAATCAGATAGTCTGTGACTCCATTCCTTTCCTGTATTGGGTTTCTCAGAGAATAGTGTTAGTTCCAGTTCTTTTCACTACATATACCAGCAGTTTGTCAGGTCTGTTTGATGCACACAGTATTGCTTGTCATTTTTATTTTGACGACACTCAGCTTTATTTGAATATAACAAATATTGCTGATACTGAGATGAAAATTGAACACCTGTTGACTGATAAAAAGATCTTGATGGTTGAGATAAAACTTAAGTTATCTATTTATCTATCTGTTTATTGCCAGACACCTCAATCCTGTAAGGGGTGGCCACAAACATATCACCTCCATGTTGCCCTGACCCCCACCATTTCACTGCCCTACTCCCAGCTCATTCCCCCCCTCTCTCATATACCTCTTCACTCCATCCTTCCATCTCATACTTATCCTCCACCTCCCTTTCCCCCCCTCCACCTCACACATTTACACTCTCCTCATTAGTCTCTCACTTTCCATCCTCTCCACATGACCAAACCACTATATTTCTTGTAATGCTTTCTGTCACATCCGCACCCACACCACAACGCTCCTTCACTTCCTCATTTTACAGTCTGTCTCTCCATGTAACCCTACATGCTCCTCTCAAATAACTCATTTCCACTGCTGTCACTCTTGACTTGTGTCCTTCCAACAAGGTCCAAGCTTCACTTCCATACGTTAGAGTTCGTATCACAATACTATCATGCAGTGACTTTTTTACTCCCATGCTTACTTCCCCGTTTCTTATCAGTGCTTTCAAAGAACCAGCAACCTTTCTTCCATATTGCGCCCTTTCAAGCACTTAATCCTCCAAGCTTAAGCCAAATGATTATAAAACTGAGATCATCATTGTCTGAGGAAATACATGAGGTCATGATACAGAGAACTTATTGACCCTTGATACTGATGAATCACAGCTTTGTCCAGCAACTACTGTCCTTAACTTGTGAGTATTCTTTGCTTCATAATTAGATTGCAAGGAGCACATATGGAAGTGAAGCTTGGACCCTGTTGGAGGGACAGAAGTCAAGAGTGAGAGCAGTGGAAATGAGTTATTTGAGAGGAGCATGCGGAGTCTCATGGAGAGACAGACTAATAAATGAGGAAGTGAAGGAGCATTGTGGTGTGGATGTGCTAGGAAGCGTTAGGAGAAACACGTTAAGGTGGTTTGGGCATGTGGAGAGGATGGAGAGTGTATGTAAGTTAGGTGGAGGGGGGAGGGGGAGGGGGAGGCCAAGGATGAGATGGAGGGATGGAGTGGAGAGGTATGAGAGAGGAGGGTGTGAGCTAGGAGCGGGGATGTGAAATGGCGGGGGACAGAGCGACGTGGAGGCAATTTGTTTGTGGCCACCCCTTGCGGGATTGAGGTGACTGGCAATAGATAAATAGATAGAAAGGCATTATCTAGGCTGTAAGAAGCTTTTATCTGTACATCAGACAGTTTTGTGAGACAGTTCATGAGCAGGTGTTGCCTCTTGGCATTAGTTCACTCATTTATCATCTCTTGTTGATTTTTACAATGGTTTATTAATGGTCTTATTGGTTCTAAATAGAGCTGCAAGGCTTGTTTTTGGTCTTCCACCAAGAACTCCCATAATCTCAGACCATTTAGAGTTGCTCTGGTTGTCAATGAAAGCTAGAGCTGAATTAAAACTTTGTCATATGAATTTCAAGGTTCTTAGATTTTGTAGACCTTGATATCTTGCACAACTGCTGAAGCATTTGCCAGCTCGTTCTGATGCAGTACTGCAGAGCAGCAATGGTGGTTTGCACCTTGAAGAGCCGAGAGCTATCCGGCAGTCATTTTTCTCCGAGCGGTCATTTTCCTATGTTGCACTGAGACTATACAGTAAAATGCCTTTATCTATAAGATGGCTTACTTCCGTTGTTTCCTTTAAGAGGCAACTTAAGGCTTTACTTTTCCAGAGAAGTTATGAACTTGAAAGAGCTGTTGATGACAGACGGCTATAGAGTTTAATTGATGTCTTGGCCACTGATGCAATTTTGTAATTCGCATGAAATTGAGATCCATGTAACATATGTACAGTCAGACTTCGAGTAACACAGATGATATAGACTGGACAAGAACCACGGTACTCAGACACTTCAATCAATATGTTTGCATGTGTAATGGTACAATGTAGTCTGGCCACTTTCCAAAACTCTTACTTTTACCCCTACTTACCACCCTACCTCACATAAATTGCCCTTTACTTATACCCAGCATCAAGTAAAACATTGAAAGAGATATAACTGTAATGTAATTATGAATGTGAATGGTATTAAAATAACATTAACAAATAACTAAAAGGTAATTACAAATGACAGAGTGGGAGCGATTCAAGCTGTTTTCTTATAGACCTACACTCTCAAGGAAAATAATTTTAGTATTTGATGCATCTCAGGTGATTACAGTTTGATTTTCGATCAAAAATTATTGGAGAACAAACAAAATATACCTACTTAGCAATATTAAAGAAAGCTGCTGAACACTCCCGATAGTATGATTGTGGCCAATCTCACTGACTGGACATATGTCAACACACCAAACAAACTCAGATGTTTGCAGTTTAAAACCATAAGTAGCAGTGGAAGCTTATCTCTAGTTGTTGAAAGCTAACTGAGAGGGCTTCACTCCACAGACCCACCAATAATTATAATCTACCTTACCTTACAGCGTGCAAACTAAATTGTACATTAGGTAAAACTTGTGTCAAAACAGTGTCATGCGTTAAGAGCGTTCATTAATCATGGTGTGATCGGCAGTCATCACATGACCATGCATGAAGTAAATCTTTATATGTGTCGCAGAGGATATCCATTAAAATACCACACAGGTTAGCAAAATAGCACTTAGTGATCAAATCACAATGCTTTATATTTGGTAAAATCTAAAATACACTCAGTATGAAAAGCAATAATGGAACCGATATATGAATTTTTTAAAACCAACCGTTTTAAAAAGCCTACTACATACGCTAATGTATAAAAAGATAACAAAGGATCCAATCAACACTCCATTTCAATAGGAAAATTAGAAATACCGCATCACTATCGTACATAATAAACAGCAAGAGTTAGGTGGGGTACCTGTGTGTTGTTGATGAGTGGCTCCCCCCCTCCCCCCACTCCCTGCCTCCAATGTTGTTGTTGTCATTGTTGAGATATTGCTGCTCCCACACTTCCTTCTTCAGCATCTAAGTCGAATCCTTCAATGTCCAGGGCTGAAACAACGGAGTTGACCTCATCGTCAGAGGTGGATATATCCGGATGTAAGCAGACCAATCATGGTGAGTCAGGCGGGCGACCTTATCGTGCGCAAGTTTCACATTGCACCGCCCAGCCAGTTAACACCGTGCAAGTTTGAGATTTTTCCCTGGTTGATTATGACCTGTTGCATTATACTGACCGTGTAATTACAAAACAGTGTTACTCAACCACGTGTTACTTAACACTTTTGTTATTTAGGGTAGTGGTGCGAAAAGTCACCCACTCGTTACTGGAGGACGTAAGCTGCGTCGAACCTAATCTCACCTGCTCATTACTGGAGGATGCAAGCAGCATTGAACAAAATCGTCCCTTGATTTTTTTGCTTTAGAATTTGCTTTGCATAATTTATATTTGCCAAATGTTTTTATCAACATCCTAAGCAAGTACAGTAAAACCTCGATATAATGGACTTCAGTGGACTGGAATTCTCTTTTATCGGTCTCGAGGAGCTACCGGACTAAACTCCCATATATCGGAAAAAGTCCGATAAAGTCAGAAAGCAGTCCGGACTGCCTGACCACTTCAGCTATGTTCACCACAATAAGACAAATAAAAGACATGTTTTTCAGTGCACAGTACAGTATTATTATACCATTTGATTAATGTAGTGAAGGTATAACACAGTACAATACTGCAATGGTGGTGAAAACCACTGATGCAATCCGGACTAATGTCTGATATATTGGAAAAAGTCCGGATTAGCAGGGGTAAGTCCTGATGTCGCTTTTATCGGAATTTCGCATTTTTCTGACTGGCTTGGGCCCCAATTAATCCGTTATAGGGAGGTCTTACTGTACAACTATTTGTGATTACGAGGGAAAAAAAATCACGGAGATAGAAGCAAAACTAAGGGTGTGAGGATAAAATGTTGAAGAAGTACTGCGAGCACAGAAATGGGGGGTTAGGGGGGGGGTTCTCTCAGCACTCGGGCAAGGCTGAGCCGGCCCAAATCCTGTGTACTTGCCCGTGGTTGGACACAGCCTGCGTCTTCCAGTAACAAGAGGGTTATGGTTTAACTGTATTGTATACAAGTGCAGCACCAATTTTCTGGCATCTGATGGTCCAGCACCTCTTATAATCTCACAATACAGGTGCAGCACCAGTTTTCTGGAATCTGATAATCCGAACAAAATTACTAAAGCACTTGAAATTCTCATGCCCTCCAGATTCGATTACTGGGCTGCCACAGATAGTGTTCACTTAGGAGAGAGTGGTGATGGTTCGGACACCTTTTAAGAATTTTTTTTTTTTAATTCAGGTTTCAGCAGTAGTGTAATTGTGTTTATGTTAAAATGTTGCCTCATCATTTGGGTCTTCAGCCTGATAATATCAAACCCTTAGCTCTTATCAGTTTTAAGCTATAGTTAATGAAACACAGGTTTCTAATTCGTCAGAACCATCCCTACTAGTGGTGATGGTTCGTACAGAATGGTGGGATGATTTTACTACCTGTATTGCTTGGCACATTCTTAAAATTATGTGCTTTGATTGGCTAGAAACCAAAATTTATCAATTCAAAGACATTTCATTTTCCTAAAGTACAAAATTAAACTTCAGAATCCAAATGAACCTCTTCATATTTCTTAAAAAATTATATTTTAAAACTGAAATAAGCATCACCAGAATTATGGATAATTAAATTAGCCTCTTACTTTCTGCTTTAAAATGATGCACAATTGGCCTCATTTCTCTTTCTCTCTCTCTCTGTCACTGGAATAGAAACTTCACTTCTCACTTTTCAGGCCTCTGTTTCAGACTGCAGAAGAAACTTAATCTCTCGTTTTATCAGTTTATTTCCCTTTTTCTGACAGATTGACTGACTTAAGACTTTTTTAATGCATATCGTAGCCAGGGAGAGTTCGAACACTGACGAATGATCCCCCTCCTCATCTGTCCAGATCTCTATAATTATTTGAGGGGTACCTTCAAATTTCACTAAGAAAGTTTAACATTCTTTTTTTATATCAATATCTTCTACATGCAACACAGATTCACCATAATAATGCATAATTCGCTGCTTGACACATTCGTGGAGGTAGATCTTATGATAAACACTCAAATTATAACATAGGAGGTGCGAAAAACATAAAATATGACCTGCATTGAAAGTGTGGCATTTGTAGCTTGGAGGTTCCGTGTGGTAGAATCAAACAAACTCTTGCACTTTCATGCAAGACCTCGCTTCCCTAGGTCCCATACCTTCCTCAGGAAATGCATTGTCTGAACCATCACTTCTCTCCCCTATGCTGCATGTCTTGTTGGTGATCCCTTTATTTTGTATGATTCTTTTTGCATTTTGCTTACAGTTAACCCAAGCTGTGGGTTCTACAAAAGATGCAAGTGTCAGTGGTGGTGTCAAGCTTAAACATCAGTCTGTTCCAATACAGTCAAACCTTGATCATGATTTGTTGGTCCTCCAAACTACCACGGTGACAAAACCCCACAATAACAAGGCAAAGCAATAAATGAAAATAAATGTTAATTGGTTCAGGGCCCACAAGTTTGTTCTCACTTTTTTGCCTAATGCACAAATAATAACCCCCAAAAGACTGGAGGGACTGGCTCAGATATGTTCACACGTAATCTGCTACTCTTGATCGTGAACCAGACTGACCTTTTCCTCTCATATTTCTCCTAACTAATTTTGTGAGCCACCATCGTTTTTTGTATTTTTGTCTGTGAATATGAAATTCTTACAATTAACCATTCCTAACCATCAGTTTCTGCTCTTGCAAATGCAACACTTATCAAATTTTTTATTCTTTTGGTTAAGTTTATCCTTAAATACTATTTCAACATTTCAGTTTATTCTTTTATTCTCAATTACCACTGATGAGGAGAGTGTATGTGAGTGATGTGGAGAGGAGGAGAGGGAGGGGGAGGTCAAGGATGAGTTGGAGGGGTGGAATGGAGAGGTATATGAGAGAGGGGGGTATGAGCTGGGAGCAGGGCAGTGAAATGGCCGGGTCAGGGTGACGTGGAGGCGATTTGTTTGTGGCCACCCCTTATGGGATTGAGGCATCTGGCAGTAGATAGATAGACCACTACAATCAGGTCAAAAGGTTATTTCCTTCACTGGAATCTTCTGAGAAGTAAATGTGGAGTCCACAAAGTGTTGTTATGTGTCAGGGTTTGTGTGTGGAAGCCAGTTGCCATGAGGTTTGCTGTGACCATAGAAGCCGATACTTAGCTACCCAGTGAACTACCGCACTGGCTGCCCATATCTTCATTTATATTTTTCCATGTCTGTCTGGTCACAGTGGTGTGTTAACAGCTATTTGGGGGGGATTTAATGTAGTAAGAGATTTTTATTATGCATAAAACAAAAACAATAAAGCAGGATAGAGTAGAACTGTTGAAAAACCTTGATTGTGGTGTTCCCCATGCAGAAATTTTATTTATGGTGTAAAGAAGCAAAGGGAAAAAGTACTGAAAATCTATGCAGACAGTGATTCAAGGAAGTAACTATGCAAGATGCCAAGAATACTGAGCATGATCGAATGATGATGGAATGCATTCAACAGGTCGGATGAAGTGAACTTGTCATGGAGCTTGATAATGAACCAAGCTCCTTTGTTTAGTAAAGAACTTAAACTAGACCCTGAGTGTGATTACCTTGAAGGGTAGTGGGTCAGAGATGTATTGTTGAATTGGCCCTTCGCCTTTGACTGACACTGCTAGTGTGAACGGGGCAATAGGCAGGATGCAGTTGGGGAAGGCAGCAGGTGTGTCTCAATTGACTACTGAAATGCTGAAGGCCTCAGGAGATATAGGAGTGAGGTTAATCACTGATCTTACAAATATGACTACAGTATATATGAGTGTGTTGTCCTAGGTGATTGGCTGAAGAGTGTAATTGTAAATGTGTACAAGGGGAAGGGTGATGCCCTGGAAAGAGGAAATGATAGAGGCATAAAGTTTTTAGATCAGATAATGAAGTAATGGAGAGTTCTAGACGGTATGATTAGAGAAAGAATGAATATTGATGAGATGCAGTTTGGGTTTATACCAGGCAAAGGGACCACTGATGCCATATTCATTGTTCGACAGCATCAGGAAAAATATATAGGAAAGTAAAGGGAACTGTACTCTGTTTTTGTTAATTTGGAGAAGGCCTTTGACAGAGTACCTGGAGAGATGGTGAAGTGGGCAATGAGAAAGCTGAGGATCTAGGAGTGGCAGGTTAAGGTGGTTATGGCCATGTATGTGGGTGCTCGCACCCAGGTATTGGTGAATGGAGATTTGAGTGATGAGTTTTCCGTGAATGTTGGTGTGCACCAGAGGTCAGTTTTGAGCCCCTTGTTGTTTATCATGGTACTTGAAGCCCTCTCACGTGACTTCAGAAATGGACTCCAATGGGAGATGTTGTGTGCTGATGGTTTGGTGTTGATTGCAGAGAATGAAAGGGAGGTGGAAAAAAGATTTAGGAAGTAGATTAAGGAAGTATGGGGCACAAGGGCATAAAATTAAATGCAGATAAAATAAAAGTGATGGTATCTGTTCTCAGTTTTTTTTATCGAGGCGAAGATGCACTTGACAGGTTGGTGATGACTGGCTGAATGCAACATATATCTGAGGGAGAAATTTGAGTTAGTCCTTAATTTTCGATTCATATTACCTGGTATTTTATTTGATATACAACGATTTTATTCAGACATGTTGCATTCAGCCAATCATCACCAACCTGTCAAGTGCATCTTCGCCTCGATAAAACAAACTGAGTATAGGGCTGGTGGCAGTACTGTCAAAGAAGAGGGGGAGTGACCATGTGCTGTTTGCCACAAGGGCATGGGAAGTCATTTCATCTTGTGCAGTGTCTGTGATAAGTGGGTGCATTAGAAATGTAGGCTACTGGTATTAGTGGTAGACTGTGAGATAATGCTGATTTCATGTGTGGCGTATCGGGGAGAGCAAGTGGAAATTGTCAGGTGTGAAAGGTTTGAACTTGCTGGTGAGTCTCTTGAATGTGTGGAAGAGTTTTGTTATTTGGGAGACTTGTGCTGGAGGTGGGACTAGAGTGAGGAATGGTTGGAAGAAATTCAGGGAGCTGTTGCCTCTCCTGACACTGAGAGGGCTTTCTCTCCTTGCTAAGGGATCTTTGTAAGCAGCATGTGTTAGGAGTGTAATGCAGTATGGTAGTCAGACTTGGGCAGTAAAGGAAGAGGATACTCACAGGCTCAGACATACAGAAAGGACAATGATTAGGTGGATGTGCAGTGTGTCCCTGAGTGTGAGGCCTGGGGAAGCTAGGTTTATGATGGAAGAGTTGAGGTGTAGGATGGGACTGGAGCATATTGGTGTCTTGACTAGGAGAGGTAGACTGAGATGGTTTGGGCATATGGAGAGGATGGGGGATGATAATTGGGTGCAGAAAGTGAGAAGTGTTAACTTTAGGGGTAGGGTTGCGAGACGTAGACTGAAAAAGACCTGGGATGAGGTTATTGAGTAGTGACTGAATAGGGAAGCTGCCAGAGATGAAGCAGCATGGAGAGCCATCATTAGGTGACCAAGGCCGACACAAGCAGGCACATTGGAGCCTTCAAATACGAACAAACAAAATATTACACTGCTTTCATGTGTGCTGTGTGTTGGGGAGAGCATGTGGAGATTGCCATGTGTGAAAGTACTGAACTTGCTAGTGAGTCTCTTGAATGTGTGGAAGAGTTTGTTATTTGGGAAACATGTTGTGTGCTGGAGGTGGTGCTGGAACTGGCTCTGTAGCTGGAGTGCAGATTGGTTGGAAGAAGTTGAAGGAGCTGTTGCCTCTCTTGACATTGAGAGGGCTCTCCCTCTGTGCTAGTGGATCATTGTGTGTGGCATGTGTTTGAGGTGTAGTACTGTGGTAGGAAGACCTGGGCAGTGGAGGAGGAGGATATTCGCAGGTTCAAACATGCAGAGGTGGCAGTGATTAGGTGGATGTGCAGTGTGTCCCTAAGAGTGAGGCCTGGGGGGGTTAGGTTTACGATGGAAGATTTGGGAGGTAGGATAGGACTGGAGTGTATTTGTGTTGTGATGAGGAGAGGTAGATTGAAGTGGTTTGGGCATGTGGTAAGGATGGGGGATGAAAATTGGGTGCAGAAAGTGAGAAGTGTTACTGCAGTGTTAGGGGTAGGGTTGTGAGAGGTAGACTTAAGAAGACCTGGGATGAGGTCATTGAGTGTGACCTCAGGGATAAGGGACTGAATAGAGAAGCTGCCAGAGATCGAACAGCATTGAAAGCTGTCGTCAGGTGTCCAAGGACGATGCATGCATGCCTGTTGGAGCCTTCAGAAATGAAATGAAACAATATACACTGTATAATATATATTATATATACGAGGGCTGTTCAAAAAGTATCCAATTTCAGGAAAAATAGACTTATTCACCTGGCTGTCTGAAACCCTCATCCCCTTCAAAGTAGTCTCCTTGGGACTGCACACACTTGTCCCAGTGGTCCCTTCATTGTTGGAAGCATATCTGGAATGCATTTTTGGGAATGGAGTACACCTGGATCGTCGCTTTCCGAATTATGTCTTCTCATGGCACGAATCGGGTCGCTTTCAGTGGCATTTTCAGCTTGGGGAACAGCCAAAAATCACAAGGAGCCATATCGGGAGCTTGACGAACCACAGGAGTGTTGTGTTTGGCCAAGAAAGTTTGAATCAGATGCAAGGGATGAGAGGCGCAAGAGACATGACCTGTGGGCAGCAGGAACTTGGCAGCTGCATCGTGACAATGCACCAGCTCATTCCTTGCATCTGATTCAAACTTTCTTGGCCAAACACAACACTCCTGTG
>JAGKTI010008186.1:21467-34381 GCA_018397915.1 Birgus latro | reverse complement strand
ACACACACACACACACACACACACACACACACACACACACACAGTTAAGGACAAAGGATGCCTTGTATTATAGGGTGAAAAGTGCATATGGAATGTTTGAGTAGATGTGATTATACACGTAGAAGGGATTTCAACATGGTGAGAATGTTGGAAATGAACATAAGTTGAACCACACATTATTATGGTTCTGAATATTTACCATACTGTTTTTACAGGGTGGCAGAGAACTGGATGACTTCATTAAGTATATTGCCAGAGAATCCACCAGTGAGCTGAAGGGCTGGGATCGCAAGGGCAAGCCAAAGAAGACTGAACTCTGAGCAGTAGATTTGCAGGGGATGTCGAGGCTGCCTTGTTTTTTTTTTTCTCTCTCTCTCTCCCGGGGGGGGGGGTGGGGGGGGGGGGGGGTGGGTAGGTGGGTATGTGGGTGGTAGGGTGAGGGGAAAATTGTAAAGTGACATTTTCTAATTTATAAAAATTTAGAAATATTCAGAAAGGATTACTTAAATCTCCATAAATAGTAAATCAGTATTGTTAGGAACAATTGCATTTTATTACTGTATTGTACCAAAAATTGATTTTGACATAAGATTTCTGTTGAGTGAATGTGGGTGTGCATGAAATCTCGAATAACCCAGTGCTTGAGGTTTTGACGTTGTTGAAATGTGGTTTCCTGTTTTAGTAAGGATGAGTGTTAGTGCTTTTGTTTTCTCCAAGCAATCATTCCTGCTCTGCTGAGTGCACAATTTTCAATCTGATTAAGTTAATACACTTTTGTATCATAAGCTGGCTTTCAGTGAACCTTATAATGTATTTCAGTGCATTAGGCTTCAGAAGATGGCGCTAGTGCATTGCTGTGATATACTGTGTCTTGAACTCTTACCAATTTATTTAAAGCAGCTGATTGATTTGTGAACTGCATATGTGCAGGCACAGCATATGTGCAGGCACAGCCATTCAGAGGTGCATGAAGACATAATAGCTTCAGCATTGGGTTGATAATTTAATTTAATGCAAGTTTTTGGTCGGAGTGTTCATGAATGACTTAAATGTCATGTGGAGGCATCTGGAGCCTTCTCAACTGCTCAGCCTACCCAGTACATGTTTGGTACACGTACAGTCAATGTCTGGTACAACGGAAGGTGGAAGTCTGGTCCACCATAATTTAAAAAATCACCACGGTTAACCAAGGTAGATACTGGGATTCTTTCTTTTCCCTATAATTTATGCATGCTCATCAAGCTCGGGACCGGGGGGTCGCGAGTTCGAGCCGCGCCCGGGACTGCCGTGCCGGGAGGGGTAGCGCCCTCCTGTTACCTAGCGGGGCTATATGATCTCATTGTAAGGTCTAGCTCGGGGGGATTCTTTAATCCCTTTTAATCTTTCATTTGGTACTCCAAAAATTTATTTGAATTATTGGTAGCTGCACACCCACACTGCATCATGCTAAGTGTGTGGATGATGGGTGGGGGCACCCATCATCCACACACTTAGTGTAGTGGTACTCTGCTTTTAGGGTAGCTCTACACTGAGTGGCAAGCAAAATTATATCCTGTAAACCAGGAAAGCATTTACAATGCTGGGTGGTAACCTCATAATCAACCATCACATGTTCCCTATGTGACAAAGTGGGTTGGCGGAGGGTTAGTGCCCCTCCCTGGAATACAACTAAAAATATGAACAAGAAGCCTCTGACCAGGTGACACACAGGTGACAACTAAGGACCAAACAAAGGATGTTGTTTGGATTGCGACATGGAATATAAGGGGTGCAAATGAGGTGAAAGAGGGAGACTGTCCAGGTGCTTGAGGGTGCTAAAGTGGATGTATGTGAATTAACTGAAACTAAAGGAGAGGTGAGAGTGAGAGAGAATGGGAGCATGGATGAGGTATATGCATGGGAGTAGGTGAGAATGAGAGGGCAAAAGGAGTGTATTGTTGTAACAGATGGAAGGAGAATATAAGAGTATGGATCATTTGGCTCAAGGATTGTGTGGGTAAGATTGAAAGTTGGACTAAAAATGTGTGCGTCTGTGTGCGTGTATGCATCGATGCAAGATCGTGCAAGCAGAGAGAGAGAAAAGTTCTGGACAAATGTGGAAGCATGTATGGAAAAGTTTGAAAGGAATGAGAAGGTGTTTTTGATTGGAGATATAATGGAAAATTAAAGAATGAAGGTGGAGGGAGTAGTTGGTGAGTGGGGTGTGCTTGCAGGGATGAATGAGAATGGCAGCACTTTAGTGGACATTTGTGCCGGAAGGGGGTTGGTGATAGCTAATACCTCAGACAAAATGATCCATAGCTATATGTGGTGAGTGAAGAGAAGGGTGGGTGGTTAACTGAATGAACGGAAGGCATTGATTATGTGTGCGTGTGTGTGTGTGTGTGTGGATGGATGATGGGATGAGGTGGTGTGTAATGGATGCAAGAGCATATAGAGGTTGGGGGAGTGAACTTTCTAACCACCACTTGGTGGTGGTGGTGAGAATCAAGGTCTAAATGAAATGGAGAAATAGGAGGGGAGGACAGGAGGAAGCAGTTCATACAAGGAGGGTGGAAAGGCTACAAGAGAAAGGAAAAAAGGCAGAATATAAGAGAAGTGGAGGAGCAATTGGGTAAATATGGATTGGAGCAGATGGGGGACATGGAAGGTGTGTGCAAGATATTCACAGAAGAAACGTGCGGCATGTGAGGTGGCGTGTGCGGTGAAGAGATGATGAAAGAGGGTGCAGGGAACAGCATTTGGAATGAAGTGTGACAGGCTGTGGCACAAAAGAAAACATATAGTTAGTGGATGAGAAATGGGTGTGTGGAAGAAGTTGAGAGACTGAAGAGAGAGTTATATGTGGAGAGGGAGAGAGAGGTGAAAAGTTTAGAGTAAAAAGAGAGCGGATAAGGAATTTGGAAGGAATTTGAGTGTAAAGTGGAGGGAATGTAAGAAAGCATTCTGGAAAGAAGTAGAGAGAGTTAGACAGGGTGTCAAAGAAGTTAGTCATGGAGTGAAAGATAAAAATGGTAGATTACTAGTAGAGAAGAGAGAAAAAGTGAGCAGATGGAGAGAACACCTTAAGGAATTGTTGAACATAGAGAATGAAAGTAATGTGAGATCAAGTGGCTGGGGAATGGCTGGGAGACTGAGGGATGTGAGAAGAGAGGAAGAAATCAGCAGGATGGAAGTTGTGGAAGCCATGAAGAAAGTCAAAATGGGGAAAGCCCCAGAAATTGATGGAGAGTGTGGTGAAATGCTGAAGCATGGGGGAGAGAGAGTAGCAGAATGGATGTGGAAGATGTGCAGATTGGCTTGGGAGGAAGGTAGAGTCCCGGAGAATTGGAGGTCCGGTATAACTATTCCCCTGTACAAAGGAGAAGGGGAAAAAAGTGTGGTAATCACAGGGGTATTTGTCGTCTTAGTGTAATAGGAAAAGTATATGGTAGGATACTTACTGACAGAGCTAGGGAAATAAGAGGCTTTAGTTGGAGAACAGGGAGGTTTTAGGAAGGGAAGGGAAGAGGTGGTGTAGATCAGACATTCATAGTTTTTTAGTGGAAAAGTTTCTAGAGAAGGGAAAGACGTTGTATGTGGCCATCTTGGATTTAGAGAAAGCACATGACAGGGTGGATAGACAAGGATTGTGGAAAGTATTAAGAATATATGGAGTAAATGGGAAGTTGTTGAATGCCATGAAGAGTATGTATGAGGGTGCTAAGGCTGCAGTGCATCTAGATTAATAAACAAAGTGAATTTTTCTATTTGTTGGATTGAAATAAGGATGTCATGTCTCCATGGTTGTTCAATATGTACGAGTATATGGATGGGGTTATGAGATACAAGTTAGGGCTGTAATGAGAGATGACAGTGTTTGGAAACTCCCTGTGCTGTTGTTTGCATATGATTTTGTGTTAAGTGAAGACGAAGGGGAGCTGCAGGGCTTGGTGGATGAGTTTTGTGAGTGTGTAAGAAACGGAATCTAAAGTTGAATGTAGGGAAGAGTAAAGCTATGGTCTTTGAGAGAAATGAAGTCAGTGAATGTAGAGTGAGGTTGGATGAGGAGGAAATGGAAATTATGAGTGCATTTAAGTACTTGGGTAGTGTGATGAGTAAGGATGGAAGTTGAGAGTGAAGTGCTTGAAAGAGTACAACAAGGTTGCTCGTTTCTTGAAGGCAGCAATAAGAAACAAGGGAGTGAGCATGGAAGTGAAATAGTTACTACATGACAGTATTGTGACACCAACTCTAATGTATGGAAGTGAACCTTGGACCTTGTTGGAGGGACACAATTCAAGAGTGAGAGCAGTGGAAGTGAGTTATATGAGAGGAGCCTGTGGAGTCATATGGAGAGACAGATTGACAAATTAGGAAGTGAAGGAGTGTTGTGGTGTGGATGTGGATGTCATAGGAAGTGTTAGGAGAAATACACTGAGGTGGTTTAGCCATATGGAGAGGATGGAGAGTGAGAGATTGATGAGGAGAGTGTATGTGAGGGAGGGGGGGGGAGAGGGGGGGAGGCCAAGGATGAAATTGGGGGTTGGAGAGGAGGGATATGTAAGAAAGGGGTGTATGAACTGGGAGCAGGACAGTGAAATGGTGGGGGATAGGGTGACATGAAGGCGATTTGTTTGTGGCCTCCCTGTTATGCTACGTTTTCAAGGGTTAGCTCCTTGTTCCTCGAATACGTATGCTTATGCTAGGGTTCTTTGCACGACCGGGTCAGTGCATACAACTGATAGAACAGGGCATAAAAATTTGGCTGAGACCAAACTTACAAACATATATTGACCAAGTTACAACTTCAGAACTAGATACGATATTACGCAAATACACAAGACAGATGGTACAAAACAGATATATAGACATTAGAGTTTGGGACAATTTACCAAAACACAGATCACTTCTAACAGGACTTGAGAGTGTATACAGAAGTTACGATGTAACACAGACATGACAAGACTTTAACACTGAAGTTGTAATATAACATGGGTCACTTGTGATAGAACTTGGGCCCTGAAATCACATTACAATACAGGGCACTTATACAGTATTATGAACTGGACTCTGAGATTTCTTCGGCAATTCACACTAAAGGGTCCAGTATAAGGTAAGTCACTTCCTCCCGTAGGAGGCACTGGATTGTGGTCGTAGGTCGGGTCTCCTGTGCTGTACTGGTGGGCAGTGTAGTAGGAGGCCCGCCTCTCCTCGGGCCCCAGTGTGGTGTCTGGACCTCTGGGCTAGGGCCATAGTTGGAGAGCAGGCACACCTGACGGTGCTGACTTCTGGGAGTGGAGTCCCAGCCTCCTGGGTCTGGTAGGCCTCGCCTTTGGGTCCTCGGCATGCCCTGGAGTGTCTGGGGGCTGTGGTCCCTCGTGCATGAGGTCGCCGTCGGTATGGGGCTGCGGCAACCTCTGTTGGTGGAAGTCGCCGTCAGGGTAGGGCTGTGGCAACCTCTGGTGGTGGAAGTCGCTATCAGGGTAGGGCTGCGGCAACCTCTGGTGGTGGAAGTCGCCGTCAGGATAGGGCTGCGGCAACCTCTGGTGGTAGGGGTCGCCATCGGGATGGCTGTGGCAACCTCCGGCAGTGGGAGTCGCCATCAAGGCAGGGCTGCAGCGACCTCGCTGTCGGGGGTCCGTCAGGTGGGGATGCCTTCCGGAGGCTGGTTGTAGGGCGAGGACTCAGACTACTGAGAGGGCCTCGTCAACAGTCCTCCGCTAGTGGGTCCTCCAGTGGCTCACCTCTGTGGGGAGAAAAAGAATATCCCACCTGGTCACAGAAGGGGTGGTGGGCCGGGCAAGGGACGTCCCCTTCAGGAAACATCCCAGGGACAGAGGGTGAGGAGCGGAAGGTGGCCTGCTCTACCTCCCACGTGTGGACAGATGCCAGCACGGCAGTTCCTGTGCCCCTTAGGACTACAGGAGAAGAGCAGACGGTGGCCTGCTCTGCCCTGCTTCCTGAAGAGGGGAGTGAACCTCCTGTAGGTGAGGAGCGGATGGTGGCCGACTCTGTCTCGTACATGACACGGACTGTGGCCGATGTTGCAGCGCTGCCCCTGGGGGATGCTGCAGGAGAGGAGCGGACGGTTGTCTGCTCTTCCTCAAACCCGACACGGACGGTGGCCTGTGTCTCGGCCCTGCAGGGGATGGCAGCTGAGGAGCAGATGGTAGCCTGCTCTTTCTCATACCCAACTTTCTCATACCCAACTTTCTCATACCCAACACAGACAGTGGCCTGTGTCACGGCACTGCTTGGGACTATCAGGACAATCCCGTGCCTTATCTGACGGGTTGTTTTGACTGGGGCCTAGGTGTCTTTTCCTGTGTACCTGGTGTGGCGTTGGTTGGGAGCGAGAGGGACATAAGTAGTTGGAGAGGTAGGCTGGTCACATACGGAAACGCTCCGTGCCTTACCTGCATCCCCGTTGGTTCCTCCTCGGGTGGGGGGGTTTGCGTCGTCCGCCTCACTGGTGTTTTGTGTATTTGCTCGTATTTCACTCCCCTTATGGGATTGAGGCATTTGGCAATAGATAGATAGGTAGCTGCACTTTTGCCTGAAGTCTCGCCTTGCACAATATGGAAATATCAATTAAACTCTTTACAGCTAAACTACGGTAGATATTAAAATCTGCACACCCACACTGCAGCATGCTCTATTAAATGTTGTAGTATACCTATTAATCTGGTCATTGGAAAAAATGCATGTTTTTTGGGTTGGTCCAAAATTATAATGCAAGGCCTGTGTGTGTGTGTGGGGGGGGGGCTAGGTTTATGATGGAAGAGTTAAGTGGAAGGATGGGACTGGAATGTACTAATGATGTGATGAGAAGGGGTAAATTGAAATGGTTTGGCCAAGTAGAGAGGACAGGGGATGACAAGGGATGACAACTGGGTGCAAAAGGTGAGACATGTGAATGCTGGGGGTAGGGTTATGAAAGGCAGATCAAAAAAGACCTGGGACGAGGTCACAGTGTGACCTAGGAGATAAGGAACTGAACAGAGAGGCTGCCATGGATCGAGCAGCATGGAGAGCCGCCATTAGGTGACCCAAGGAAAAGGCATGCAAACATGTTGGAGGCCTTATAAATAAAATGAAATGAAAACAAGCAGCTGAACTATGGCAGTAAAGAAAGGATAGGCTCAATTGTACACAAATGACGATTAGAGGGATATGTAGTGTCCTTGAAGGTAAGGCCTGGGGGGGGGGGGCTAGGACTGAGACTGAGGAGTTGAAGGAAAACCTGGGAATTGAATGTATTGTTACGTACCCATCTTGTTATGCTGTGTGTTCAGAGCTTAACTCCATGCTCTCTGAGCACGAGTGACGGGTCTGGGGTTCCCTTCAAGACTGGATCTAGAGCATGCAACTAGAGGAACAGGGCATAAAAAGTCGGGTCAATCAGCCTTACGTGTATATTACCACAAAGATATAAAATGTCGGACACAATACACTGAACAGATCAAATACACTATCAGAGACACAGTGGACCCGGGTTTGGCTACTGGTGACTGGGCAGCTGCAGGTGTTGTCCAGGTGTGGGAGGGGTCCTGTCAGGCTTGCTCTCTCGCAGGAGGCATGGGACCATCGTCAGGGGCTGGGTCATCTGAGGTAGGCTGCTGGGCAGTGTAGAGGGAGGCCTTTCCCTGGTGGGGCCTTGGTGGGTAGGTAGGTCAGCCCTCAGGACTGGGGCCAAACGGAGAGAGCAGGTGAACAGAGAGAGCAGGTGTGCTTCCCTGCACCTGCTCTTAGAGGAGGACTGCTCAGCGGTGGGGCTGGGGAGGTCTCGTCCTGGAGTCCTGGGGACGCCCCTGGGTGGCTGGGGGCTGTGGCCTCACTCGGGTCGAGAGGCCGTCAGGGGCGGCCTGCAGTGTCTCCTCCTCTGGGAGTCCAACAGCGAGGGGTGACATGGGGGCGTTGGCTGCAGTGAGCGGATCCCCAGGCTCTGAACAGGGCCACTCCAGATCTTCTTCAGCTGCTCCTCTGCTGGGGGGTTAGGTCTGTGGGGAGAGTGAGAGGGATGTCCCACTCGGCCTCAGGAGGGGTGAGGTGAGCAAGGGTTGCTACTCTTGAGTGGCGTCACAGAGGTAGCGGACGAGGGAAGGACAGTGGCCGTTCCCCCCCCCCCCCCCCCCCCGACAGGCACAGAGGGCTCCGCCGCAGTTCCGCTGGGCCCTAGGCCAGCAGGTGAGAGAAGGATGGTGGCTGTTCTGTCCCTGATGAGGATGGTGGCTGTCGCCACGGTTCTGCTCCCAGTGGGGGCTGCAGATGAGGGATGGACAGTGGCAGCTCCCTCCCCAGTTGGTATGGTGGATGCTGCCACAGTCCTGCCTTGCCTTGGGACAGCAGGTGATAGAAGGACGGTGGCCGTCACCACGGTTCTGCTCCCAGCGGAGGCTGCAGGTGAGGAAAGGAAGGTGGCTGTTTCCTCCCCGGCGGGTATGGTGGACGCCGCTGCGGTCCTGCAGGGGGTGGTAGATGAGAAGAGTACAGTGGCCATCTTCTCCCCGACAAGGACAGTGGCCGTTGTCGCAGTTCTGCCTGGGACTGTTAAGGAACAAGTTCCATCCCGATCCTTGCGAGTGCTGGTCTGGCCTGAGAGTAGTGTGGCGGGGTGGCATATTTCCCACGGGCTCTGTTGAGGGCAAGAGGGGCGCCTGGTGGCAGGGGACATATGCCTGTTTGGCTCGGGCCCTTTCCGCGCCTCCCTGTGGTCTCCCTTTGGTGCCGGTCTTCCCAGTGCTGGTATTTCACGTCCCACACTGCCTCAGGCTCCAACAGAAGTAGTACATTATAGGAAGGACTTTGCCAAATGAGTTGTTGTTCTTATGGTCAGCCTTTTAGTGTACAGCACGCAAGATCCATCAGGCATTGTAAATAAGCACTGGCTTCCTAAGCTTGCGGACTTTATTCACCAAATAATTACAGTTAATGCTTGCCAAATGCACTTCACTGTTTTCACAGATACCGAGGCTATACAACTTCACTAACTGCAATTACACTTAACCCTTTCGTGCACGGTACCACGATTTGCGTTACATGTGGTGTGGTGTGCCAAAGCACAGGACCTCAAATCGCATGAAAACGCGAAAAAATTAACCAAAAAATAAGTTTTTGGTCGATTTGCGTCAAACTTTGTAGCATTCCAGCAGCCAAGTGTCTCTCCCGAGGTAAGACCTTGGCAACACTGCAATGACTCATATGTGCCTGTACATAGTGATAGAATCATAGTGCGCCATTAGCAGCCAGACAGCAGGGTCGTGCTGTGTTGTGTTGTCCCTTTAAATCCGCCATTTTCCCCCTCCCACCCAAGGCTGACGGCATTATTGAAATATTGTGATTGTACAGTACAGTGTTTTTTTTTTACTATACTGTGAAGTGATTGTGTCTATTGAACATAGATATATTGTTTGTAAAGCATTGGGGCCCGTTGTCAGCCGTTAGGCCTAGAGGCAGAGTCTGGTTTGTTATAGCGGGGTTTCCACTCACCCTGCCCGTAAAATGATGTATTTTACCCTTATAGTGAAGCCATTACTTATATCTGTGAAACATATAGTGTCTGGATTAGTGAAACAACTGACCTACCATAGCAGGCATTATGTTATGCAATAGAGATAACATAGACATATGGATTAGTTGCTAAGGGAACAGGCGGTCTCTTACGCTATACAGTAAGGAAGGGAATAACAGAAGAGGCTGGGATGGAATCATGTGATAGTGTTTTATATTGCATATGGTTCAGTGTGAAATATATGTATAAAATAGTGCAGCGAGTGTTCACCGAGAAATATTGCGTGCATTGACTGACAGCGGAAAGTTACGTAATGATCAGAGACAAGAAAATACGCCACAGAGCGACACATATGACATTATATACGTATGTCGTGCAGCGAATGTTCGTGGAGAAATGTATTGTGTGCATCGCATGTGTTAGGCAAACGTGGTGCAAGGAACAGAGAATACGCCACACACACATACACACACACACGCAGATATATACACACAAACACACACACACACACACACACACTCGCACCCATGCACACACACAACTCACACACTACCTAACTCATCTTCAATTCCTTCAGGTTCCTGCCAGCAGCTCAACACCTCTGAAGCAAGTGAGTTATCCATATTTTGTTGATTTGTACATTGACCTGTTTCTACATTTCTATATTTTTTTTCACAAATAAGTATTGTTTTTTACATACACACATATGAGATGGAAGAAAGTTCAGCTTTAGTATCAGTACCTAGCAAAAAGACTAGTGGAAATGTCGAGTTACTGAGAGCACTATCAAAGAGCTTATGATATTTCACGTGTATAATTTGAGCAAAAAATAATAATAATAATAAAACGTAACAAGCGAAAATACTGTATGTAAGCATTCCTGAGGCAGGGAAATTGAGCGTTTTTACCTCGCGGGCGAGGAAGAGTGTTGTATCTTTGTCATCCATTTACTCCAAAATTATTGAACGTATCGATTTCCTGTAAGAACCATGATAAATATCAGTGATTTCTACGTCTGCACAGGACATAACTATGTAATTTCTCTAAAGAAAAGTTGTAATTACGTAGGCAGTTATTGTGCGCGCATGACGAAAGTGCACCACGGCCGCGAGTACCTTGCGATTTACTCGGAAACTATGAGGCGTACCAAAACAAAAAGGTATCGGGAGAAAGCTTATGAAATTCTACATAAGATTATGTAATAAAAACATGAGGTGTGCGAGAAAACTTCTACAGTATATCTCCCTGAACAAAAATCATTTTTTTTTTTTTACAAAAATGGCTTTTAGTTTTTGGCTATTTTCTCGAAAACTACAAATCGCATCACAACCGGACGAACCTCATTAGAAAGCCAATGAAATTCTCTATCAAAACTTATAATAACATTTTTCTGTATGATGGAAAACACTCGAACGACGATGTTGGGAAGTGAGATCAACGTTCCAAAATGTTTATTCTCGGCGGCCTTGTGTACTTTTATTCGTAATTTTCTGGTTTTTCTTTTGGCTTATCAGCTAGAACAAACATCGGCGAATAAGATGATGTGAGTTTCAGGGCAACATTTTGAGGTTTGGGTGGCGAAAATGAGGCGAAAATACATCTAATTTGCTTACCGTGGGCTGCCAGCGGAGCGCGCATGGGAGTAAAATCGTGAGCCATGAAACTTAATAAAACTTACCGTGCAGGAAAGGGTTAATGCTTGCCAACAACACCTCACTGTTCTCACAAGTACCGGAGATATACAATCTTCACTGACACTGCACTAACACTCAGACTGAACTGAAACCGACTGAAACTGCTCTAGTCCTTTCCCTATCCTTATATAGCCTTGCATTATTCTCGAAGCTTATAGTATACTCTAGCATCTACAATTGCCAAAGTAGAGACATCCAAAACATCCAGAGTTTACTTAGACTTGGTATGCAGCGTGTTTTAGGATCGACTTCTCGTTCCTTTGACACGGTGCTTAGAGCGGGGTTGCCTTTCTAGACTGGGCTGGGTATATGAGGCAACTAAAAGGAACAGGACATAAAAACACTTAGCAACAACCCTTACACCTTAATTCGTACACAAGAACAATAAAAACAGTGGCACACTAATACAAGAAATAGGTTAGTACAATGGACAGGGCCGGAGGACTACGAGGTAAGTGGGGTAGCTGGGGCACTTCAGGGATGGCCGGGGTACAGGGGGGTGGCCTCAGGCGGCGACCTGCATCAGGAGAGGGACCGGCGGCCAGGAGGGCAACTGGGGGCCTTCGTCAGGAGGCCGGGCAGCTACCTGCGAGTCGTGGAGGGGCCTCTGTTGGGAGGCCTGTCTCTGCTGGATCGTAGGGGAGGCCTTCGTCAGGAGGCCTGGTGGGGCCGGTCGTCTGGGATGGTCTGAGGGGCGGTGTATTATGGGCACCCGTCTGTGGGCCCGAGGGAGGGGGGGCCTAGGGGCTCGGCCCGAACAGGGAGAGCAGGTGCACCTGTCAGTGCCCACTCTGCCGGGCAGGGCGTCGTCGGACTGGGAGGGAGAGGTCACGCCCTGGGGTCCTGGGGACGTCTCGGCAGGTCTGGGTCCCTCCGTCAGCAGTATGCTGCGGTGTCCCATTGTCGAAGTGGCTGTCAGGGTCGACATCTGCCAGGGACCTGGCTGAAGGGCGTGGATCCAGGTCTCAGGGGACCTCTCCAACACTGCTCCAGCTGCTCTGATGTTCTTCTGTAGGGAAGAGTAGTAGACTGTAGCACCAGTTGAGCAGGGCAGTACTCCCAAGGAGGATGGAAAGCTGATGACAGGGAGAGCTGGAGCTCCCGTTTCATCAGCCCTCAGGACTTGTTCCTGACCATCCCCCTTTGCTGAACTTTTTCAGTGTCTCAGTAACACAGAGAGTAGACCAGCATGCTCTCCAATACAAGTTTCTCTAACTGTCAACACCAAACTACATACACGCTACACACTACACTTCCTTTTCATTTTTTTTTTTTTAAATGGTGACTGAAAATCATGCCTCGGAGTCCCCCGGGGGGGGGGGGACCATAAATGCCCCCACCATCCGCCCCTCTCCCGGTGACGACTCTCGGAGCTGCCTGGAACCACTGTCTGACTCACTCCTTCTTCATTTCTGTAACATTCGCGGCCTTTCCTCTAACTTTCGCTCTGTTGAGCACCACCTCTTCTCCTCTAAACCTCACCTTCTCTTTCTTTCTGAGACTCAGCTGTCTGAGACAACTGACAGCAAACCCTTTTCTGTATCCTCCTACTTTCTCTATTCTCATTTCAAAGCCAAAGGTGGCTGTTGTGTATATGTACGCAACGATCTATCTTGCTCTCGTGTTCCTGAACTTGATTCTTCTGAATTCTCTACTCTCTGGCTTCGGCTCTCCTGTCATTCTCTGACTAAATATATCTGTGCTGTTTACTTATCTCCTAATTCTAC
>JAGKTI010008185.1:0-32050 GCA_018397915.1 Birgus latro | reverse complement strand
AAAAAAAAAAAAAAAACTTGCTCTCTCTGTCTTTGCGTAGGGCCATGCATAAGTTTACGTAGAGGAGTCGTGAAAAAAATGAAAAAAAAAAAATGTTTATTATAAACTTGAAGATAAACATCCAGGGCATCATCTGGTGAAAAGAAAAAATCTGTCTCTCTCTTTCTGTCTTTGCGTAGTGCCATACATAAGTTTGCGTAGGGATGGAGTAGTTAGTGGTGATGATGGCCAGCATAGCCTGAGCTGTGGCTCGCAACGCGACACTACCCAGCCTGAGCTGTGGCTCGCAACGTGACACTACCCAGCCTGAGCTGTGGCTCACAGTCCACGGGTTAAGCAAGCTGTTTTTTAAACAAGAGCCACGCAGCAGGTCCCAGAGCAATTCTACTCTTGTTATTGCTCTTCTTTCCAATTCAGGTGGCCTTACATTGAGGAACAAGCCAAATGGTGTCCTGTAAGCCAGTAAGTCAGGAAACCATTTACAGCGCTGGGTGGTAACCATAACTAACCCACTTGTTTCTCTGTGAGTTAGCAGGTGAGTAGGTGGAGGGTTAGTGCCCCTTCCAATAAAACACCAAGTGGCTGAACTACCTAATATTGGTGACATCTTTCCCACATTATCTTGCTACCTTCAGAAGGTTTTATTCAGCTTAAGAGAGACTTTCTGAACTGCATGACTTAGCTATAGCTCCCTTTAACTCTTTCATTACCAGGGATCTGAATACTGTTGTGCAGTATCACCAGATGTAAACTACAAAAATATTGATATGTTTATGTGGTAGGTGGGGGCACTCACCATCCACTCACTCAATGTAGTAATGCTCTTGGGTGTCTGGCCATTACTCTCCTTTCCTTCCATCCTCTTCTGTCCTTCTTACCTTCATTCTTTCCTCGTCCTTCTGCCTACGGGTGACTTTACACTCCTTCTTCTGTCTTTCTTTCCTTCATTCTTTCCTCTTCCTTCTGCTTATGGGTGACTCTACTCTGAGTGACAAGCTAAATGGTTTTCTGTACACCAGGAAACCATTTACTACAATGGGTGGTAACCACATAACCAAATTTTGGCACCTGGTGGTTTAGTGGGTAATTATGGCGCTCCAGTCGGATTGACCCAGTGACGGTTTATGTCCAAGGAGTGGTTGGGGTTTGTTGCTCATGTAATGCCACTCAGGGATGAGTGAGGCTGGTCACTGTCATCTTAAATGTCAGGACCAACTTGCCTAGCCCTGGGCTCCTATGCTCCTCATGGGGCAATGTAGGATTGAATGATGGATGGATGGATTAGGTATAGGGGTTAGGGAAGAGTGATAAGTTGTAGAATGATGTTTGGAAATACAGTACTTTTATTGCACCTCTTCTGAATGGACACTGAACAGTAGGATCAGACATTCTCACATTAGCGATGTCTTTTTTCATATTTTTTACCTGTGGCAGTAGCCAGCAGGTCAGTGTTCTTCTTCTTTTGCTTTTGCTTCTGATGGATTTGTTAAAAGGAGGCCTTTGGAGACATAACAGTGGTACCATATATGGTAATTTGACATGGAGAATCCAAATCTGCCATCTTCTGACACCTGAGGTTGCACCATCAAGTGACAGCTTCAGTAAAAGTGCTTAATTTAAACCTACCTCGCCACAGGTCCCAGAGCAGTTCTATTCTTTTTTTCTCTCTAGGCGTTTTTTTATAGCTTCAGAGGGTCAGTTCATTGATGAAGTGTTGGATGTAGCCATCATTACCTTCTCTACCACTAGGAGGCTTTTCTTAGCTATTAAAATCTAACAGCAGCAAGAATAAAGTTAAGAAAATCATCATAGGAAGGAGTTAGGGTGACTTGGTGTTTGACGTAATTATCATGTGGTGTATATGCCCCAAGTCAAGAATTTGAGCCCATGCTATGGCAGATATATAAAGTAGGTTGGTACTGGTAATACTGTATAGTCGGGTAATTGCACCAGTTTTTTGCTGCTTTTTTCATTTATTGTTAATACATGGAAACAGCAAGTGTGATTTGCTTCAGTTTATTGCCTAAAGTTATAGGTACTATATATATATATAAGAAAATTATACTATGAAAACAGAATTGCAGCATAAAATAATGTCACTGATATGTAGGAAAACATGATAGCACAGTTGCTGTATGCTTTGAAGCAATTGTTCTGGTCTGTATAAAATTATATTCCTTCATAAACATTGTTTGCCAGTGGCATTTAAACTTTCAAACACACATTAACGGCCGGGCAATATTTTATGAAGTCGTCACCTCACTCCGGGCCATATTTAACGAAGTCGTCACCTCACTACAGGCAATTTTTCAGAAACTGCAGAAAATTGCTTGTTTCCAAACCATAATATCTCAGAAACTATAGGGCTTAGGGAAATGAATTAACGACCATTTTACTTACCAACTCTTCCTTTTGCAAGTGAAAGAATCCCAAGATTTCTAGGTCGTGTTGATTAGTAATGACGTGGGGAAGAGAACAAATTTTTGCCACGGGAGCGGCATGAGAGCAGGACGTGTTCGTGCAACTGCCTGCAGTGCCAGCTGGGGCTTTGCTCTCAGCATGATAACTTACTCCACTACTAGATAAACTAGACATTGTTGCATCCAAGGCATGCCTTATGGCACTACCACTGAGCTCTTTTCTAATATCTTTGGAAGGAGGCTTGGCAGGGGTGGATGATGCAAATGGCTACAGGTGGTGTGTGCGGAAGCAGACAAAGAGGAACCTGAAGGAAGCATTGTACACTGGCAAAAGCAAGGGACAGACTGACTCTCACCATTATGGTGTAGAGGGACTCCCTTCCTACCCTTTGG
Source organism: Birgus latro (assembly GCA_018397915.1). Classification (NCBI taxonomy): domain Eukaryota; kingdom Metazoa; phylum Arthropoda; class Malacostraca; order Decapoda; family Coenobitidae; genus Birgus; species Birgus latro. The sequence goes on along the minus strand of JAGKTI010008185.1, from coordinate 29,237 downwards.
TGGCAAGATGAAGTGGTGGCCAATTCAAATGGTGGTGGGAAGACACTTGTGTGTATAACTGCCACCCAGCAGCCCCGTAGCAGTTTGATTGTGATGTGTATGCACGTTACCTGGCGGATGGGGGTTAAACACTGCTGAGAACAGAGCATTGCAAGAAGTTAAAAATCATACAGTACTGAGAGCACAACACTGAGAAGTGTTTGAAAATCATGTAGCATACCGGTACAGAGAGAGTGGAAATTGTGAGTACATTTAAGTACAGTACTTGGGTAGTGCAATGAGTAAGGATGGAAGTTTAGAGGGTGAAGTGCTTGAAGGGGTACAACAGGGAAGAAATGTTGCTGGTTCCTTGAAAGCAGTGATTAGGAACAGAGAAGTGAGGATGGAAGTAAAAAAGGCATTGCTTGACAGTATTGCGAGACCAGCTCTTAATGGATGGAAGCGAAGCTTGGACTTTGTTGGAAGGACACAAGTCAAGAGTTAGAGCAGTGGAAATGAGTTATCTGAGAAGAGTATGTGGAGTTACATGGAGAGACAGACTGACAAATGAGGAAGTGAAGGAGCATTGTGGTGTGGATGTGGATGTGATAGAGAGCAATAGGAGAAATACATTGAGGTGGTTTGACCATGTGGAGAGGATGGAAATTGAGAGACCAACAAGGAGAGTTTATGCGAGTGAGGTAGAGGGGGGGAGAGGGAGGGGGAGGGGGAGGCGGAGGATGAGATGGAGGGATGGAGTGGAGAGGTTTTTGAGAGGGGGGGATGTGAGCTGGGAGCAAGGCTGTGAAGTGGCATTGGACAGGGCGACATGGAGGCAATTTGTTTGTGGCCACCCCTTACGGGATTGAGACACCTGGCAATAAATAGATAGATACACAGAGTCAGTGTTAAATCTAATTAAGATATACAGTAAAAGTCTTCTCATTCGACATCTTCGGGACCAAGCAGGTGCCGAAAGAGCAGAAACTGCCAAATGACTGGATAACCTGTCAAAAAGCTTCTAGCAATCATGGACTGCGTTTCAACAGCTGTAGTGCCACGAAATGAGACAGAGCTCAAGAGTGAAAGTGTGGGGGGGTGAATGGGGGTTAAGGGGGGGGTCACAGCCTCTGTCACAGTTGGAACTATTTGGAGAGGTGGGTCTCTCTGGTGACATCTGACAGCTGTAAATGGTTTAGATCACATTTGTTTAAAGGATAACAGAACTCTACATACCAGGGTATTTTTCTGTTTATTTTGGGAGAGTGAATGGATTTTGAATTCTAACATCTTATCAGTGAAAAGATTTATTACAATACAGTACCCTCTTCATTTCAGTTAAGTAATATTTTTTTGCATAATGAAAATGAAGGCCATGCAGATTTAAAGAGTATGTATTGAGGGTTTGTTTTCATTCATTCCTGCGAAGATCATACTTCCGTGTAGTACCTCCTCAACTCCAGACAATCATCATGTCTTCCAAAGTCGTCTCGTTCCACTGCAGGGTCCATTTCATTTTCAGAATCAGGGGAAATCACAGGAGGAAGCAGCTGTGACGAAGGCAGGTTTTGTTATGGTTCCTCGATATGGCTTACATAGTGGTTAAATATTTCCATAGCATTTTAGAAATATTCATTTACAATTATATGTTGCAGACAAATATTCAGGTAATTTGTAAATATTGTTGTCAGTAATGCACAAGTATTCATAATTATGGAAGGGTGCAAAGAATCTGTGTGTTGGGAGAGTTGAATGATTCTTTGATTACAATGGAGGAAGTGCAGGAGGCAGTAAAGGAGATGAAAACAGGGAAAGCTGCAGGTATGGATGGGTGTGCTGTGGAATGCCTGAAAGGTGGTGGAGTGACTATTGTTGACTGGTTAATAAGATTGTTGATTGTGTGCTTTGTGCAAGTTATGGTGCCACTTGACTGGGCAAGTGCTTGTGTGGTCCCATTGTATAAAGGTAAGGGTGATAAGTATGAATGTACTAGCTTTAGGGGTATAAGTCTGTTGAGTGTTGTAGGTAAGGTGTATGGCAGAGTGTTAAGAGAGTTAGAGAGGGTACAGAGGGAGTGATTGGTGATGAACAGTGTGGCTTTAGGAGAGGGAGGGGATGCGTGGATCAGGTGTTTGCTGTGAGACAGGTGTGTGAAAAGTATTTAGCGAAAGGTAAGGATGTGTTTTGGGCNAGAATTGATAGGGAGGCTTTGTGGACTGTTTTAAGATGGTATGGACTTGATGGTAGGTTACTGAAAGAAGTGAAAAGTTTTTATGTAGATAGTAGAGCATGTGTTAGAGTGGGAAATACTGTGAGTGGTTGGTTTCCCGTGAGAGTGGGGCTCTGCCAGGGATGTGTGATGTCGCCTTGGTTGTTTAATATTTATATGGATGGTGTTGTAAGGGAGGTAAATTCAAGAGTGTTAGGTGGAGGTCTGAGTCTGGTGAAAGGAGTGAAAAGTTTTTATGTAAATAGTAGAGCATGTGTTAGAGTGGGAAATACTATGAGTGATTGGTTTCCCATGAGAGTGGGGCTGCGCCAGGGATGTGTGATGTCGCCTTGGTTGTTTAGTATTTATATGGATGGTGTTGTAAGGGAGGTAAATTCAAGGGTGTTAGGTGGAGGTCTGAGTCTGGTGAATGTTGATGGTAGAGAGTGGAATCTGAAGCAGTTGCTGTTTGCGGATGATACTGCACTGGTGGCTGATTCAGAGGAGAGATTGAGACAGTTGGTAGAGGAGTTTGGAAGGGTGTGTGAAAGGAGGAAATTGAAAGTAAATGAGAATAAGAGTAAAATGATGAAGTGTACAAGGTTGGTAGATGGCAGGAGGATGAATATAGTTTTGAATGGTGAGTTGCCTGAGGAGGTAGAGCGTTTTAAGTATTTAGGGTCACATGTTGCTGTGGATGGATGAATAGATGCAGAAGTGAAGTTTAGAATGAATGAAGTAGGGAAGGTGATGGGAGGAATGAAAAAAGTGTTTAGATGTCTTTCGCTTAGAATGGATGTAAAGAGAAGCTGTACGAGGGTGTTGTGGTACCGACTGCGTTATATGGGGCTGAAACATGGAATATGGGTGTAGCAGAGAGGAAAAGTTTGAATGCATTGGAGATGAGGTGTCTGAGGAGTATGTGCGGAGTAATGCGTATGGATCGAGTGAGAAATGATGAAGCGCGACGGAGAAATGGGGTTGTTTGGGAGATGGCTGATCGAGTTGATCAGAGGGTGTTGCGATGGTTTGGGCATGTGAAGAGAATGGATAATGAGCGATTAGTGAAAAAGATAACTAGATCTGATGTGAGAGGTGTAAGGCTGAGAGGAAGGCCACAAATAGGATGGATGGATAGTGTGAAGAGAGCGTTGGATGCAAGAGGGATATCTGTGGAGCAAGGAAGAGTGGCTGTGTGTGATAGAAATTATTGGAGAGAAATTGTGTATGAATAAATGATGACACAGCCCTAAGGGGATATTCTCCCGCATTTTTCCCGATCAGCTGATGAGGTCAGGTGTGGGTAAGGGGATGGGTCCATTATGATGTGGCAGGGGTAAACCAGCTCTGCTGTCGGGCCCTGCTGCGGATGTCACTGATTGCACTGGGCATTTGACCCTCGTGTGGTGTGGTGCAGTGAAGATCTGTCCCTTCTCCCCTTTGGGGGTAAGATGTTAATGAATGTGTTTGAGTGGATGAGTAAATTAGGAGTGTGTCGTCCTGTCTTGGCTACCTCCCTTTCCTTGGGGGAAGCAGCTTAGATATATAGATAGATAGACTCTTCTAATTATTGTATTCTAAAAGATGGATATCTAGAGTAAAAGGGAAATGGCACTTCAAGTATTTGGTGGCTTCACTGCTACTCCCACTACCCAGGACTGCTTTGTGGTGCTAAGGCCTGTTGAAATGCAGCCATAGTTGGTCACTCAGTGCAATCACTGTCTAGCAAGTATTACTGGTCAACCCTAAGCAGTAAATATTTAATAAGCATCTTATATTTAATGTATTTATTGATACAATACACATGAACTTTCCTTAACCCAAATGTATTTACACATGTAGTGTGCACTGTAAAATAGCACGACAAAGTTTCCAACCTTTCGAAAGGTCCCGCTCACAAAGCTAGACACTCACGAGTTATGTTGGCTGACTGCACATGCAGTGTCGGCAAGCAGAAATCTTCAAAAGCACTAATCACAAGTTTAAATTGTGCCAAGCTATAGGTGAACTGTTCAAATTTTCGCACCAAATTGGACTTCAGAATGCTGTAGAAGGAAAAGAAAATCTAATATTTCTTGTCTGTCTGTCTATCTATCTATTGCCAGACGCCTTAATCCCGTAAGGGGTGGCCACAAACAAATCACCTCCATGTCGCTCTGTCCACCGCCATTTCACTGCCCTGCTCCCAGCTCACCCCTCTCCCTCATATACCTCTCCACTACATCCTTCCATCTCATCCTTGGCCTCCCCCTCCCTCTTCCCCCCTCCACCTCACTCACATACACTCTTCTTGTCAGTCTCACTCTCCATACTCTCCACATGGCCAAACTACTTTAATGTGTTTTTCTTAATGCTTCCTATCAAATCCACATCCACACCACAACACTCCGTCACTTTCTTATTTGTCAGCCGGTCTCTCCATGTGGCTCCACATGTTCCTCATAACTGGCGAAGGGTTACTGCCCCTCCTCGGAAAACAACTATCTAAAAATATGTACAATATCTATTGACACTAAATTATTACGAAAAGCACTAGATCTATTGCCAACAGCACCAAATTGGCAACTATGGGTGCATGGGTAACAGCAACGAGCTGGCGACCCTGTCGTAGGTGCTGATTAGCTCAGGACATGTGCTGGAAGAGCAGAGACCTTTCGTAGTGGGACTATTTATGAAAACCGCCGATAGACAGGAAATACTGTAAGACCAGATGCCGAATAAGAGGACTTTTACTTTGTTGATACCTTCAAAGAGTACATAATTTAGCATACAGTGAGACCCTTGGCACCAAAAATATCTGCAACCATTCAATAGCTGCCAACATCAAGCGACACCCTCCAGTGCCAGTGCCGGTGGCGTTGAATTATTACAATCTGTACAAAACTACGAACAATGATGGGAAGGAATCGAAGGTCACAGGTTTGTTTACACAACCCTACTCTACCTTTCCAAGTGCTGAGATGTTCAATTCATCTTGGATGTTAATGGCACATGCACTGTAATTTTATGAATTTTTCTGCAAATCATTGCAAATCACGGGATGCTTTTTGGAAGCAAAAAAACACATTGTGAGGTGTGCCAGAAGATTCCCTTCACATCAGTAAAGAAAAGAAATTGATTTTCAAAATTTGAAAAAATGGTCTCAGGGTTTGCCTTGGGTGCATGTAAATTATTGTCACGGCCATTGGAAGATTAAATATGAGTCTATCATTCACAAAACTTAGGTTTATCTAATTTCAAAACTCACTGCTCTGTAGGTATGACAGCAGTGTCCAGGACCTCAGGCCCCTCGAAAGTCAGAAACCCGGGCTACACTTTTTGTGATTTTGTTCTACAATAGAGAAAAAAAAAGATAAAATAAAATAAAAAGTGAGCATCCCATGCACTGTTTTCTGGCTCAGTCAAGTTGTGTAACACATCTATATAGTGACAGTCTTTGCTATGGTCTCGGCCTGCATATTGCATTAGATTATCCATCTATCTGTTCTACTGTATACCTAGGCTGCTTCCTCCAAGGAAGGGGGGGTAACTGAGACAGGACAACACACTCCCAATTTACTTATCCACACAGACACACATTTATTTGCATCTTATCCCCAAGGGGAGAAGGGACAGATCCTCACAACACCACACCGCACGAGAATCAACTACGCCGTGCAATCAGTGACATCCACAGCAGGGCCCTACAGTAGAGCTGGTTTACCCCTGCCACATCATAAAGGACCCATCCCCTTACCAGCATCTGACCTGATCAGCTGATCAGATCATAATCGCCATTTTCCATCCCAGTCAGGAAGTCCGCACCATCTTGTTTGGCTACTGCTTGAATTTATCTGTAAATGAACAAAGCACATGAGCTAGTTGATTACAGTGTGTGAAGTATCCATCCATCCATCCATCATCCAACCCTGTGTTGCCCCATGAGGAGCATAGGTGCCCAAGGTTAGGCAAGTTGGTCCTGACATTTAAGATGAGAGTGACCAGCCTCATTCATCCCCGAGTGGCATTAAGTGAGCAATAAACTCCAACCATCCCTTGGATATGAACCTTCACCGGCTCAATCCAAATGGAGTGCTGTAATTACCCACTAAATCACCAGGCCCCAAAATTTGTTTATCTGGTTACCACCTAGCATAGTAAATGGTTTCCTGGTGTACAGGAAACCATTTGGCTTGTCATTCACTGTAGACTCACCCATAGGCAGAAGGAAGAGGAAAGAGTGAAGGAAAGAAAGACAGAAGAGTGAGTATAAAGTCACCTGTAGGCAGAAGGACGAGGAAAGAATGAAGGTAAGAAAGACAGAAGAGGATGGAAGGAAAGGAGAGGAATGGGCAGACACCCAAGAGCAGCACTACATCGAGTAAGTGGATGGTGAGCGTCCCCTCCTACCATATAATGTTCACAACTGTTATTATTGCCATTACAGGCATTAATATCATGGTTGCAATTACCCCATACAGCCTAGGGGCATTTGCACCATTGGTGCATATAAAGGACTGCACATGCTCAAAGCAATAAATTCATTTGATTGCCATACCTTATACTGTCCTCAAAAACTGACAGCATTCTGAAGTACTGCTTGCAGGCAGCTTCATTCATTTAGCACCAGTCCTTAGCATTTCCACCAAATATTTTTGTTAAAAAATGATAAACAATTTAAATGGTTATATTTTAATAAGTGCTACATACAAGTATTTTGGCAACCATGCATGTAATGGACACTTTCAGGTAGTTAGCGCAGTTCCCCCGGACTTGGCATGATTACCACACGGTATGGTATGTTCTTTTATATGCTCACATATGCTTACACACAGTCACACCACCAACACTACAGTTCACAAACATATATAAACACATATCCACTACAGCCATCCAAAACCTTCTTGCTAAACAGAATCCTGCAAGAACCACCACCAGACAGTCCTTAAACATAATCTTAATAAAAAGCCTGTGGGAGTGACCAGTCAAGGTTGCCAATCTCCTGTGGTCCACTGGGCTTACAATATGATGAGCCTGGGGTTACAGCAGCAGCAGCAGTATCAACAGCAACAAGAACTTGGCTCTTCTGATGACATACTGTATGCAGTTTTGACACACTTAATCATAGGCAGTATAACACTTGTACTGTCACACACATCACTCTTTTGCAGAGACACTCCTTCACCAAGCATATTTTACCTGCATGAGGAAGGGTTAAATCTGGCTGTCATTTTCCCACATAAGAGAAGGTCTGGTCCTGCAGTGAACTAATATGAATACCAACAGATACCTCACACGTAATGGTTAAATTCTGTTTTTGAGGTATTCATTCATTCATTCATCATCTAATCCAGTGTTGCCCCATGAGAAGTGTAGGAGCCTGGGGCTAGGCAAGTTGATCCTGACATTTAAGATGAGAGTGACCAGCCTCACTCATCCCTGAGTGGCATTACGTGAGCAGTAAACCCCAACCACACATTGGATATAAACCTGCACAGGCTCAATCCGATTGGAATGCCTTAATTACCCACTAAACCCCCAGGTGCCATAATTTGGTTATACTGGTACCACCCAGTGTAGTAAATGGTTTCCTGGAGTACAGGAAATCATGTGCCTTCACACAGTGTAGAGTCACCCATTGACAGAAGGAAGTGGAAAGAATGAAGGAAAGAAAGACAGAAGAGGAAGGAAGGAAGGCTTTCCTGTCATTCTTTGACTAAATATATCTGTACTGTTTACTTATCCCCTAATTCTCCTGGTTGAAAAATTCTTTGACTATCTTACTTCTGAGATGGAACACATCCTGTCCATTTCTCCTTTATCTGAAATCTCCATTCTAGGAGATTTCATTGTTCACCACCACCTTTGGCCCTCCTCTCTTTTCACTGATCCACCTGGTGAATAAGCCTACATCTTTTCTGTCCTTGATGACCTAAATCAGCTTGTACAACACCCTATCCGTCTCGCTGACCGCCATGGGGAGAGTTCCAACATATTTGACCTCTTCCCTACAATTGATCCTTCTGCTTACGCTGTTAATCATTCCTCCCCACTGGGCTCCTGTGATCACAACTTTATCACATTAACCTGTCCTGTCACTCCAGTAAGGCCTGTGGACCCTCCCAACAAGTGTCGGTTGTGGCATTTTGGAGCTTCTGATTGGGAGGCCTTCAGGCACAGTACTTCTTTGATTTTGCTTGGAATGATTATTGCTTCCATTGCTGGGAACCATCTGAGTGTACCTTGCGTATTATGGAGGTTATTCTCTTGGGCACGGAAGCATACATTCCTTTCTCATATCCTTTGAGTAATGCGAAAAACCTTGGTTTAATTACACTTGATCTAATGCTGTCCACAACAAGGAGAAGGCCTACAACAGGTACCGGAGCCAACTCACTCTTGAATCTCATCTCTTTTATGTTTCTGCCCGGAATCATGCTAAGTCTGTTCTTCGCTGTGCTAAAAATAATTTCTTTCGTACTAAATGTTCTGAAATTTCTAACTTGAATTCTTCCAGCTCCTTCTTGCACCTTGCCAAAAACCTTTCTAACATCTTTACCTCATCATCCTGCCCACCTCTTTTCCACTCTAATGATTCTATAGCTATTTCTTCTACTGATAAAGCAGAACTCTTTGCTCAGACTTTCTCCTCCAACTCCACCATAGACAATTCCTGTGCTGTTCCTCCATCACTTCCCCCCTCTGACTTCCTCATGGCTGACATTAAGATTTCTTTAGTTGATGTATTTTCTGCCATCACTGGCCTTAATGCTACCAAGGCATATAGGCCTGATGGGATCCCTCCTGTTGTCCTCAAGAACTGTGCTTCTGTGCATACCCTGCCAAGGTAAACTCTTTTGCCATTGTCTATCAACTTGTACCTTTCCTTCTTGCTGGAAGTTTGCTCTCATTCAGCTTGTTCCATGGAAGGGTGACCTTTCCCAACCCTCTGACTATTGCCTTATTACTTTAACATCCTGTATTTCAGATGTTTTTGAGTCTGTTCTCAACAAAAATTATTTAAAACATCTTTCCTGTCACAACCTTCTTTCTTATCGTCAGTATGGGTTCCGACAGGGACGCTCCACTGGCAATATTCTGACCTACCTTTCAGAATCCTGGTTATCCTCCTTTCAGGACTTTGGTGAAAGCTTTGCCATTGCACTTGACATCTGAAAGGTTTTTGATCGAGTGTGGCAAAAATCTTTAATTTCCAAACTGCCCTCTTACAGTTTCTATCCTTCCTTTTGTGCCTTCATCTCTAGCTTCCTTTCTGGTGGTTCTGTGGCTGCTGTTATAGACAGCCACTGTTCTTCTAGTGCTATCAGTATTGGTGTTCCTCAGGGCTCTCTCTTGTCACCAACTGTCTCTTATTCATCAGTGACCTAAGTTGTACATCTGACCCTTTCCACTTGTAAGTTGATGACTGCACCCTTCACCTTTCCATTTGTTTCCTGCAGCATCCATCTCAACAGTTACTTCAACAAACAAGGGATGAGGCAATGGCACACCTTATGTCTGACTCCGGCTCATAATTTTGTTGTTTTTAATGCTTCAGAAACTCGGTTCTTAATCTGTCAACCCAACAACATCTTCCACAGGAGTTCCCTCTAACTTTTGTTAATATCCAGCTTAATCGTGGATCATCTTTAAATATACTTGGGGTTTCATTCTTTTGGGATTTATCTTGGAAAGAACATATTACCTTTTTTGTAGGATCTTCCATGAGATTAGATGTGCTAAGCTAACTCTGTGCCTTCTTTACCCCTGCACAGTTGTTGACTTTATACCTACCTTTCAGACTCCTGGTCATCCTCCTTTCAGGACTGTGGCGAAAGCTAAGGGAAAGGGTGATGCCCTGTGAAGGAGGAAATTATAGGTATAAAGCTTTTAGATCAGATAATGAAGGTACAGGTATTGGAGAGAGTTGTATAAGGCATGATTAGAGAAAGAGTGAATATTGATGAGATGAAGTTTGGGTTTATGCCAGGCACGGGGTCCACTATGTTCATTGTTCAACAGCTTCAGGAAAAATATACAGGAAAGAAGAGGGAACTGTACTTTGTTTTTATTGATATGGAGAAGGCCTTTGACAGAGTCCCTAGAGTGGTGGTGAAGTGGGAGAATGAGAAAGCCTGGGATCGAGGAGTGGCTGGTTAGGGTGGTTATGGCCATGTATGTGGGTGCACGCACCCAGACAAGAGTGAATGGAGATTTGAGTGATGAGTTTTCCGTGAAAGTTGGTGTGCATCAGGGGTCAGTTTTGAGTCCCTTGTTGTTTATCATGGTACTTGAAGCCCTCTCACGTGACTTCAGAAATGGACTCCTGTGGGAGATGTTGTATGCTGATGATTTGTTGTTGACTGCAGAGAATGAAAGGGAGGCAGAGGAAAGATTTAGGAAGTGGAGAGATGGTATGGGGCTCAAGGGCTTAAGGGTAAATGCAGATAAAACAAAAGCGATGATATCTAGGGTTGATGGTGGTACTGTCTAAGAAGAGGGAGAGTAGCCATGTGCAATTTTCCACAAGGGCATGGGATGTAACTCCATCTTGTGCAGTATTTGTGATAAGTGGGTGCATGAGAGATGTAGTGGTATTAAAGGTAGACTGCAAGATAATGCTGTTTTTGTATGTGTGGCATGCCGGGGAGAGCAGGTGGAGATTGTCAGGCGTGAAAGGATTGAACTTGCTAGTGAGTCTCGAGTGTGTGGAAGAGTTTTGTTATTTGGGAGACATGTTATGTGCTGGAAGTGGGGCTGGAGCTACCTGTGTGGCTAGGGTGAGAAGTGGTTGGAAGAAGTTCAGGGAGCTATTGCCTCTCCTGACATTGAGAGAACTCTCCTTACATGGGGTCTTTGTGTGCAGCATATGCTAGGAGTGTAATACTGTATGGTAGTGAGACTTGGGCAGTAATGGAAGAGGATACCGGTATTCGCAGGCTCAGACATACAGAAATAACAGTGATTAGGTGGATGTGCAGTGCATCCCTGTGTGAAGTCCTGGGGGGGCTGGGTTTATGATGGAAGAGTTGAGAGGTAGGATGGGACTGGAGTGTATTGGTGTTGTGATGAGGAGAGGTAGATTGAGATAGTTTGGGGATGTGGAGAGGATGGGGGATGATGACTGGGTGCAGAAAGTGAGAAGCATTAATATTGGGGGTGGGGTTGCGGAGGGTAGACCAAGTAAGATGTGGAATGAGGTCATTAACCCCTATAAGACGGGCATAGTAATGTTTTGACAGCTCAGGACAGGCATAATCGGTGTGTGCGATATTGTGGAGGATGTGTGGGGGGGAGGGTGTGGAGGGGTATGAGAGTTGTGGGGTGGTGCAGGGATGGGGNGGAAGGTTTGGGGGTGGGGTGGTGGGGGGAGGGGGGAGAGTGGGGGGGTGGTGGTTGGTGTGTGGGTGTGGTGGTAGGGGATGGGGTGGGTGGTTAAGGGTTTGGGGGGTGTGGGGGGGCATGAGGCGATTTGCAGACACCCGTCTTTTTGGCCCTAGCACCCTTGGACAACATTTGCGGACACCCGTCTTTTAGGGGTTAAGTGTGACCTCATGGTTAAGGGACTGAACAGGGAGGCTGACTTTCAAGCGCAGTGTGTCCAGGCATCTCGAAATGAATGGATCTTGAATTTGGCTCTCTTTTGTATTGTTTTTACTTTTTCTTGGAAGGAACAGTATGTGGGCCCTGGCCTTTGGTTCCTTCTTCCTTGCATAAAAAAAAAAAAAAAAGCAAAATGGAGAGCCGCCATTAGATGAACAAGGCCAACGCATGCAAGCATGTTGGAGCCTTCAAAAATGAAACTAAACGATACACAGATTTTATTCGCCCCTGTAGTAGAGTACAGCTCTCATGTGTGGGGTAGCTCTCCACACACAACTCTTCTCGACAAGGTAGAGTCAAATGCTTTTCGTCTCATTACCTCTCCACCTCTTAGTGGTTCCCTTCAGCCTGTCACTTGACTGCACTATTGCATCTTTATCTCTTTTCTGTCACTGCTTCATTGGTCACTGCTCCTCAGAACAGTCTGCTTGCATCCCCCTACCACTGAGATGGGTGCATAACACCTGTCTAGCAACAAACTCTCATTCCTTTTCTGTCCAATTCTCTAATGCAAGAGTTAACTGTTACTCCAAGTCCTTCATATATGCAACAGGTCAACTCTGGAACTGTCTTCCTCAGTGTTTGCTACTGCCTATGATCTCCAGTCTTTCAAACGTAGTGTGTCTAGGCATTTTGAAATGTACAGATCTTAAATTTGGCTCTCTGTTATCTTGTGTTTGTTTTTTCTTGGAAGGAACAATTTGTGGGCCTCTGTCTTTTGGTTCCTTCTTCCTTGCATTTAAAAAAAAAAAAAAAATTACTACATCAATTGAGTGGATTGTGAGTGCTCCCACCTACCAGAGAGTGAAGTATACAGTAGGTAGTCTAATCTGTACTGTAGTTTCTGATTTGTGCTTTTGAAATATTTCCTAACTAGCTTGTTACTTAGTTTTTGTTTATTGCTGATTTTGTATTAACCCTGTACTCTGCATCATGTTGGTCCTAATCACTTAATTCCTCATGGTCTTCTGTAAGCTTTGTGAAATTGCCTGGCTGTAGTAAGAATGCATCCATATTGAAGGGATTAATTAAGACTGTTTCTAATCTCAGCACTACAAGAGACCTTTTCATAGCTAACTTGTTAAGTCTCACAGTAGCAAGAATGAAGCAGAAATGTCATTGTATTGAAGACTTTAATGCATTCCCCCTTGGGATGTGTTGTAAAGCAGTGGATATAATGTAGACCAAAGAGTTATTCCTACATATGGAAAAATTGTTTATTCATAAGATTACAGTTCTGACTCATCCTGGACCCACTTCAGTTATGATTGGAAAGACCTCACTTCCCTACTGTATCTTTCCCCCCCCTCCCCTGCCCTTTCCAGCACCCATCCCCACTCCTTCCCTCTTACCCATCCCTCTCACCATCCTCCCTATCCTCTCTCCACCTCACCACACTATACTGTATACGCTGTACAGTCGTATGTCCCATCACCATTCATCATCATCATCATCATCTAAAGAAAGTTCAAGTAGGGCTGAAAGTATTGTATCTTCTGAGCACAGTATATCCTCGATATAACGCACTAAATCATACACTACCCTGTGAGCCAAATCATGAAGATACCTGTTTGTAGAACTCTGGATGGTGGTTTGTACACTTTTGTCGCTAAATTATGTACAGAATAAAGTGAGATAATGGAACAGCCTCCTCTAAGTAACTGTTTCATTAAAATAGGACAGTGATGATTTTGTTCTTAAGAAATGTGTCGTGTCTCCATGGTTGTTCAATCTGTACATGGATGGGGTTATAAAAGAGATACAAGGTCAGGCAGTGGATGTTGGAGCGGCCCTAGTGAGAGAGGGTGGTGTTTGGAAACTCCCTGTACTGTTGTTTGCAGATGATACTGTGTTGTTGAGCAAAGACGAAGGGGAGCTGCAAGGCTTGGTAGATGAGTTTGGGAGAGTGTGTAAGAAACGGAATCTAAAGGTGAATGTGGGGAAGAGTAAAGTGATGGTCTTCGAGAGAAGTGAAGCCAGTGAGTGTACAGTGAGACTGGATGGGGAATGTGAGTGAATTTAAGTACTTGGGCAGTGTGATGAGTAAGGATGGAAGTCTGGAGGGTGAAGTGCTCGAAAGGGTACAGCAGGGAAGGAAGGTTGCTGGTTCGTTGAAAGCAGTGATAAGAAACAGGGAGGTGAGCATGGAAGTGAAAAAGTTGTTACATGACAGTATTGTGATACCAACTCTGACATATGGAAGTGAAGCTTGGACCCTGTTGGAAGGACTGAAGTCAAGAGTGAGAGCAGTGGAAATGAGTTATTTGAGAGGAGCATGTGGAGTCACATGGAGAGACAGACTAACAAATGAGAAGTGAAGGAGCATTGTGGTGTGGTTGAGGACGTGTTGGGAAGCGTTAGGAGAAACACGTTGAGGTGGTTTGGGCATGTGGAGAGGATGGAAAGTGAAAGACTGACGAGGAGAGTGTATGTGAGTGAGGTGGAGGGGGCGAGAGGGAGGGGGAGGCCGAGGATGGGAGAGGGGGGTGTGAGTTGGGAGCGTGGTAGTGAAATGGCAGGGGACAGAGTGACATGGAGGCGATTTGTTTGTGGCCACCCCGTGCGGGATTGAGGCGTCTGACAATAGATAGATAGAGATAGAAATGTAATTTTCTACTTGCTGTTGCAGTGTGACAAGCAGACTTGTGCTTGTATGCATTTGTGAATATATGTGTCTAGCACAGCAGCAGTGTTACTACTGCATAGTAGCTGATGTTGATACTTCATTTTATGTGTTGTGAGGTGAGCTCAAATGTGTTTTTTTTTAAATCTCGTATTGTATCGTCATATACGTCCAACATGCTTAGTGGCGGCTCTCCACACTGCTTGATCTCTGGCAGCATCCCTATTCTGTCCCTTAGCCCTGAGGTCACATTCTATGATCTCATCTCAGGTCTTTTTCGGTCTGCCTCTTGCATCTCTACCTCCGACATTCACACTTCTCACTTTCTGCACCCAATTGCCATCCACCATCCTCTCAACATGGCCAAGCTATCTCAGTCTACCCCTCGTCTTCACAATACAGTCAGACCCCTACTTACGAAGGATCGACTTACGAAAAATCTGCAGATACGAAAAAAATTGTGTGTGTGTGTGTGTGAGAGAGAGAGAGAGGAAGGGGGGGTCAGTCATAGCCAGGAAGGATGGAGTCAGGTGAAGACACTGACAAAGAAGTGAGGTGATAATTGCAGTTCAGGGAAGGGTTGGGGATAAGAGGAGGAGTGGAGACAATAATGGGCATTAATCTGGGGGGGTGGGGGGAGAGAGAGAGAGTGAGAGAATAACACAGAAGTAGGTATGGTGTAGAAAGGCGATGGGGTAGAGGGAATGAACTTTGACCTCAGTACTATAATTATGGGATTAAGGTTGGGTTGGAGAGGAGAGGGGAAAGAGAGAGGGAGGGAGGGAGGGAGAGGATAGCACAGAAGTGGGTATGGTGTAGGAAGGTGATGGGGTAGAGGGAAAGAACTTTGACCTCAGTAATTATGGGATTAGGGTTGGGTTGGAGAGGGGAGAGAGAGAGAGAGAAAGGATAGCACAGAAGTAGGTATGGTGTAGAAAGGCAATGGGGTAGAGGGAAAGAACTTTGACCTCGGTAACTGTGGGACTAGGGTTGGATTGGAGAGGAGAGAGAGAAAGAGAGGGGGAGGGGGATAGCACAGAAGTTGGTATGGTGCAGAAAGGCAATATGGTAGGGTGAAAGAACTTTGACTTCAGTAACTATGGGATTAGGGTTGGGTTGGAGAGGAGAGAGAGAGAGAGAAAGAGACAGGGAGGGAGGCAGGGAGAGAGAGAGAGGGAGAGGATAGCACAGAAGTATGTGTGGTATAGAAAGACGATGAGGTAGAGGGAAAGGACTTTGACCTCAGTAATTCTGGGATTAGGGTTGGGTTGGGGAAGAGAGAGAGAGAGAGAGAGAGAATATAAGAATGAGAGATGGACATATGAGAAAAAAATGACTTACGAAAGACCTTTAAGAACCAATTATTTTCGTAAGTTGAGGACCGCCTGTACCGTACCAGGAAATTCAGGTCCCATCCTTCCTTACAGCTCTCCAGTCACAATTCTAATTCTCCAGTCCTCACATTCAAGGACGCACTATATACCCATGAAATCGTTGTTTCTGTACATTTGAGCGTACAGATACCATCTTCCTTTACTGTCCATGTCTCACAACCATGCAGCATTACCCTCCTAATCCATCCATTCATCCATTATCCAATCCTATGTCGCCCCACAGAGGAGCGTAGAAGCCCGGGGCTAGGCAAGTTGGTCCTGACATTTAGGATGAGAGTGACCAACCTCACTCATCCCTTAGTGGCATTACGTGAGCAATAAACCCTAACCACCCCTTGGATATAAACCTTCACTGGCTCAATCCGATTGGAGCGCCATAATTACCCACTAAACCACCAGGCGCCAAAATTTGGTTATATGGTTACCACCCAGCTTAATAAATGGTTTCCTGGTGTACAGGAAACCGTTTGGCTTGTCACCCAGTGTAGAGTCACCCACAGGCAGGAGGAGGAAAGAATGAAAGAAAGAAAGACAGAAGAGAGATTGTACACTCCTAATACATCTGTCTATCTATCAGTTGTCAGACGCCTTAATTCCGTAAGGGATAGCCACAAACAAATCACCTCCATGTCACCCGGTCCCCTGCCAATTCACTGCCCTGCTCCCATCTTACACACCCCTCTCATATATCTCTCCACTCCATCCCTCCATCTCATCCTTGGCCTCCCCCTCTTTCACCCCCCCCCTCCACCTCACTCACATACACTCTCCTTGTTAGTCTTTTGCTCTCCTTCCTCTCCAAAGCACCTCAGTGAATTTTCTCCTAATGCATCCACATCCACACAACAATGCTCCTTCACTTCCTTATTTGCCAGTTTGTTTCTCTGTGTAACTCCACATGCCCCTCTCAGATAACTCAGTTCCACTTCTCTCACTCTTGACTTGTGTCCTTCCAACAAGGTCCAAGCTTCACTTTCGTATGTTGGAGTTGGTGTAACAGTACTGTCATGCAGTGACTTTTTTACTTCCATTCTTATTTTCCAGTTTCTCATTACTGCTTTCAAAGAACTAGCAACCTTTCTTCCCTGTTGTACCCTTTCAAGCACTTCACTCTTTAAACTTCCATCCTTACTCATTACCGTACCCAAGCACTTAAGTGCACTCACATTTTCCATTTCCTCATCATCCAACCTCGCTGTACATCTTCATCATCCAGCCTCGAATACCATACCTGTACTCTTCCCTACATTCAGTGTTAAATTCTGTTTCTTACACACTCTTCCAAACTCATTCATCAAGCCTTGCACTTCCCCTTTGTCTTCACTTAACATTACAGTATCATTTGCAAACAATGTGCTACACACAAGAATCTCGTAGCATGAAGGGAGAGCCCTTTCAGTTAGAGATGCAACAGGTCCCTGAATATCATGCAACCACTCCATTTTCTTCATCCAGCTCCACCTCCAGCATTTAACATGTCCCCCAAATAACAAAATTAATTCCTCCACACCCTCAAGAGACTCCAGCAGGCTTAGTCCTTTCCCACCAGACAGTCTCTGCATGCACTCATACACACATCACACTCACAAAATTGCAAAATTTCACAGCCTTCCTTTGATGCCACTACATCTATTATGCACCCATTTGTCACGAAATCTGCACAAGACAGAATTACTTCCTACATTCTTGTGGCAAACTGCACATGCCTCTGATTTGACAGTACCACCACCAGTCCTAGATATAACCATCTTTTTTCCACATTTACTCTCAGAAACCTTGTGCCCCATTCTGTCTGTCTATTTTCTAAATCTTTCCTCCATCTCCCTTTCATTCTCTGCAGTCAACACTGAATCGTCAACATACAACATCTCCCATGGGAATTCATTTCTGAGGTCACGTGAGAGAGCTTCATGCACCACTACAAACAATAAAAGGCTTAAGACTGACCTCCCTAATGCATGCCAACATTTACAGAAAACTCATCACTCAAATCTCCATTCACTCTTGCTTAGGTGTGAGCACTCACATACATAGCCATGACCACTCTAACCAGCCACTCATTGATCCCAAGCTTTCTCATTGTCCACTTGATCACCTCCCTTGGGACTCTTTCAAAGGCTTTCTCAAAATCAACAAAAACAAAGTACAGCTTCCTTTTCTTTCCTAAATATTTTTCATGAAGCTGTCAGACAATGAATATGGCATCAGTGGTACCTTTGCCTTGCATAAACCCATGCTACATCTCATCATTACTAACTCCTTTCCTTTTCATACCTTGTAGGACTCCATTACTTTCATTATCTGGCCCAAAAGTTTTATGCTTCCAGTTTCGATTTTCCAGGGCATCACCCTTCCCTGTGTACACATTTACAATCACACTCACCAGCCATTCGTCTGGGACAACATACTCATATATAATTGAATTTATCAGATCAGTAACTAAACCATCTTCTTTATTACCTGAGGTCTTCAGCGTTTCAACAGTCAACCCAGACACACCCGCCTACTTCTCAAACTGCATCCCGTCTATTGCCCAGCTCACATTAGCAGTGTCAATCAAAGGTCAAGGGTCAAACATTGGATCTGCTGAATCAAAACCTTCCCTGTCCCAGTCAAACTTCTCATTCTGCATCTGGTTATGATACTCTTTCCAGGTGCCTTTAATATCTTCGGTGTCGACCACTACCTTTCCTTCATGATTCTTCACACACTGCTTACCAGTGATATTCCTGATTTCCCTTATCATTTGATTTGCCTCCAGAAATATATTCTTCCTTTCAGCACTATATAGGTTGTCCAGTTAAAGTCTCCAAGACTTAAATTTTGCCCTTCATACCTACTTTCTAGCCCTATGCTTGGCACCCACCTATTTCCCATTCCTAGAAGCCTTCTTTTCTCCTTAACTGCAGCTTCTGCACCCTCATCCCACCACCATATTACTTTATATCTTGTAGGGCCCCTTGTCCATCCAGAGAGTTAATCAGTAACTCCCAAGAGATTATTCTTGAGAGCTCTATACTGTTCATTAACACTTTTGTCAAAATTTCCCTGTTCGGCCACCACTCTACTCATCTTGTTATAGAAGACATCCCATACCACTTGATTTTTCAACTTTCCATATTTTCCCCCTGAGAACATAGATCCTTTTTTGCACCACTTGCTCCTTCAGCACCATATCACATATTAGTAATTTGTGTTGCTGTACACTCTCTGCTCTCCCCATAACTTTAATATCCTTCACCAGCCTCCCATCACTCCTCGACCAGGAGATAATCAGTCTGGCACACAGTCATGTTCATTGCCTCCCCACATTTGAATATCCTTGCCCTTCTGCATTCCATGTACCATATGCTCATCCCGCATGTACCCCCGACATCCCTGAACTGCTTCACTCACATGACCATTTAAATCCCCACCCAAAATTGCAGTCTCATCATTCCACATGCCACCAGCCACACGTATCAAGTCATCCCAGAATACAGTGAAATCTCCTAAATCACGCGATCCAAAACAACAGATTCATAATATGCGGCAACATCATGCAACAGTATCAATAACTTACGGAAATTACGCAAAATACGTGAATGCAGCCTCAAAAATTATACTTTTCTGATGCCGTATGTAAAACGCACCACCATTACTTCAGGCCCGCGCATCTAGCCGAGCGTAAACCAATTGTAGTCAAGCATGGCAGTTACCAAACCATCATATTCAAGCATAGTGCTTACCATAAAACAGTCACAGTGCTTCCCTCCAACGTTAAGCATGAAGGACACATGCACTTGATGCCTCAGTACCCAGCTCAGTGAATTGTCTCCTCTCCATTGTTAGCACGTAGTTCCAGTGTGGTTTTTTCATGAGAAGATTTTTTTTTTTTTTTTCCCCCCCCCGTGCTTGCTCCACCTGCCCAGTGTCACCATGCCTGATTGTTATGCTCCAAAGCTTACAACTTCTTCAAGGTAAGGGAAGGAGAAGCCAACGTTAATGTACACCCAAAAGTTAGATGTAATAAGGAGTATTTACGGCAGTGAGAAGAAAGCCAAAGTTGCCCACCAGTACGGCTCAATGAGGTAATTCTTCACCAAATGGGTGCGGCAATTCCACCTATGTTGTAACAGACTCATGGTCTCAAGTTAAGTAATTTTGAAACATATGCAGTACAGATACAGTCATACCCCACTATACAGTCCATCACTATACGATACCCCGCCTTAGCAATGTAAAAACATCAACACCTTTTCCCTCCAATCGATGGCCAGTCCCCAGTTATCTGATGGTTTTTTTCCAATGAGCTCTTTTAAACTGATTTTGATGTTATTTTTTATTTAAATTTTGTGTTTAGGTTGATTTATAAACTGCTTTCGGACTTAGGTGTTTTAGTCATTGATGGAGTGAACACTGTCATTTTTGGGTACAGTTATTAAGTTTGATTTTTCCCAGACTTTTAATGATTTTCAGATTTTATTTTTGGGTTTAAAAGATAAGTAATAAACTGCTGTTAGGCTTAGTTTACCTTGTTTTAAAGCTATTTGAGGGTGTAGGTGAGATAGAAAATTATTTTTGGACTCATTTGTTTGGGTTTTGGACTTGGTTGGGGGGGGGAGAGATCCCAAGGCCCCCAAATGCATCCCTATACTTTCAGTGCTGTAATGTCCCAGTTTAATGATACCCCGGCTCAGCACTGGGTTTTCTCAAACCCATCTCATCGTTATAATGAGGACAGCCTAAAGTTAACTGTTGAATTGTGACTGCAAGAAGTGACTGGAAAAAAATGAATACAGTACATATGCAAAACAGGTAGTTAACTGTTAAATTTAAACTGCAAGAAGTGACTGGAAAAAAGCAAAACATACCTATTTGGGGGCATTTCAGGAAGTGGACAGGCCATCCACAGCAGTGTAGTAGTAGTAGTAGTTTTTCCCTAGGCAGTCTGGCCAAACAGCCCCGAGTCCCTAAGGAAGGCAATGCCGAGACCGGTCTTTCCCACAGATCTCTGAAGGAGTGTATGTTGTGTTGTTGGCATAGGTGATTGTGTGCAGTGCAGTCATCCATAATGTGCTTAATAATTAAGTATGGGGTGCTGTGTCACATCCTGGACAGGCGTCAGTGACGGAGTCATCCGGGCTCTTCTGATAACTTAAGAGGGCTGGATGATGCCCACATCTCAGCCTGCCCAGGTGGACCCTGTCCTCATGAGGGAGGTAGGATTAAGAAGGATGGATATCAGGAGGCCATGCATGCAGCTTTGTGTTGTCTTCAAGTGACTGAATGGAACGGCAAGTGATTTGAGTATGGATATGCTTCTGGAAGCTGGTCTGAGGCAGGCAAGGGGAGAGAGATGACAGTATTTGTGTATGATATCGTGTGCTGGGTGTTGTTTTGATGTTGCTTGGTGTGTATGGATGTGCTGCCATTTAGTGTAGTGGATGTTGTGGGTTTGTGGAGGCTGCTGCGAGAATTTGGGTACCTCTCATGTCTAGATGATCCTTGACTTTGAGGACTTTGGTTTCTTGGTGTAGGTGGTCTGTGGGTGTAGTAGCTGTGCAGCCTGTGATTATTTTTAGGGCCTTGTTTTGTATGGTCTGAAGAGTGTTATAGTGTGTTTTAGTGAGGTTAGGAGCCCAAGCAGGGCTTGCATACTTCATCACTGAACGTATGTATTGTTTGTATACTTTGGTGGTGTTTCTTTGTCGTGTCCAAATATTGTATGGGCAAGTGACCTCAAGGCATTGAGTCTTGGTGTTAATTTATTTTTGATGTTTGTGATGGTTTGTTTAAATGACATTAATGTATTGTATGTTACACCAAAGATTTTGTGTGTGTGTGTGTGTGTGTGTGTGTGTGGTAGGGGAGTGTTGTTTATGGTGAGGTGTGGAATGTGACTGTGTTCTGCTGTCCAGTTTGTGAGAAGGGTCTCTGTAGATTTGGCTAGGGCTATTTTGAGCCTGTTTATGGTGAACCATTCATCCAGTGTGTTGAGGTAAGGTTGGAGGATTTGTGTGGCTGTGGTTGCGTTTTGGTGTGTACGTGTAAGTGTTATGTCGTCTGCATAGGAAGCTATGTGTATCTGTGGTGTGTGGGGTGTGGGTATGTCGTGCATGTATAGGTTAAAGAGTGTAGGAGACAAAACAGATCCTTGGGGGACGCCATTTGTGAAGTTTCTGATGTTTGAAGACTGACTGGCAAATGTTACATGTGCACAACTGCCTGCTAAGTAGTTTGCCAGCCATCTTTTTGTGTTATTGTGCATGTTTGTGTTGAATATTTTGTTGTGAGGTTGTGGCGGGGGATGGAATCAAAAGCTTTACTAATGTCTAGTGTGACAAGGAGTGTTCTGTGTGGTGGCCTAGCTGAATTCATGCCATCAAAAACTCTCTGTGTAAGGTCTGTAAGAAGAGTGTTTGTGGAGTGTAGTGGCCTAAAACCATGTGATGGGTCTAGGGGTGTGTGAGGTGTAACTAGTTGTAGTATTAGTCATTCAGTGGCTTTGGAGGGGGTGCAAATGGTGTGATGGGGTGGTGTGAGGAGGGTAACATGGGGTCTTTGTTGGGTTTGGGGATAGTGATGTTAATGCCATGCTTCCAGATGTTGGGTATTATGTTGTGTGAGTACCTGTAGTTTGATGTGTTGGTGAGTGCTTGTATACCTTGTGGTCCAAGGTGTTTAAGGTGTATGTTGCTTATGTTGTCTGGTCCACAGGCAGGTGAGTGCTTAAGGTTGCTAATGATGTGCTTCGTCTGGTTGTAAGTGAAAGGTGCGAAGTCTGGGTCTGTGGGGATGATAAGTCGGTTGTCGCGAGGGGGGGTTAGATGGCTGACATGTTAAAGCGATTAATGTGAGTGTTTGCTTGTTGTTTGTTTGAAGTTGTGGTGTCTGTTGTTGTGGTGGCAGCGTGTGATTTTGTAGTGTTGCTGTCGGAGAGTGTGATGCTGTTTAGTGTCTTGTAGAGTTTGCTGGTGTTTGTTTTGTGATCAAGTGTTTGGAGACAATTATTCCAATTTAGTGTTTGCTGTTCTGATATTTTATTGTTTATTTGAGTGTTGAGTTCTTGTATTTGTTGTACAGTGTCATGTGTATGGGGTGTCCCATTGACTGATGAGGCCTTGAATTTCTGGTGTGAAGTTGGGGTGGTCTTTTTCTGTTGCCTCTAGGGATGTGTCTTTTGTCTGCATTTTGTATAATTGTATTGAAAGTGTCCACAGCGGTGTTGATGTTTGTGATGGATGTACTGTTTAATTTTTCAAAGTGTTGTTCTGTTTCAGCTGTGAAAGCCTCCCAGTTGGCTCTCTTATAATTAGTGTATATGTGTCTGTGGCCAGCTGGGGTGATTCTGGTTTTGGTAGTGATGATGATCGAGAGGTGGTCAGAGCCAAGGGTTCTCACCACTCTCCAGGATGTTGTGGGGGTGAGCTTTGGGGAGCAGAAGGTGATGTCTGGGGATGATGGGAGGAAGAGGGCTTGGTGTGGGATATGAGTATGTTGATGGGGATTATTAAGTATGAAAAGATTTTTTTTTTTTAATTTTTTTTTTTTATGTGTCCGACTCTGGGCATAGGCTTTACAGCCTGCTATCAAGGCCCAGTCGTCCTCCTACATACCATACACCTCTACATGTCACCACTTCGGCGCTTAACACCCACCGTCCATATTGAATACATGCTAGGGCTGTCTCATACAGGACTGGTGTATTGGTATTAGCGGGGTTATTTTTACGACATGTCGGCGGGTCTTCTGGTAGATCAGTAAAGCCTGATTTAATGAAATTTAAATCCTTAAACTGTTCCCTGCACCAGCGAGGATTCGAACCTGGGTCCCACGGGACTGCAAGCCAACTCTCTACCGATCGAGCTACCGCCTCCCCTTCTGCCTGGGTTTGTAGTGCCAGTCCTCTGTCTGTGTCTGGGTTGTTGACATGCCAGGCCGACACCTTGGCATTGAAATCACCACCCAGGATGATGTTGGGTATGTTAGTGATGTGGTTTATTTGTGGAGAGTAATTGTGTGGTCCTGTGGGGGACGACTGGGGAGGAATGTATATGTTGGCGATTGTTGTGTGTGATTTGTTACCAGAGCGTGTTTTGATTAATTGTATTTCTGTTGTGGTGTCATGTGGGGGGAGAAGTGACTTTGCGTGTGCACTGGTATCTGAAAAGTCGATGGATTTGTGTGCCAGGGTGATGAGTCCACCACCACCGCCTTCGGCCCGGTCTTGTCTGATGGTGGTGAAATTATGAAATGTAAGTGTTTTTTGTGTTGTGTGTAGTTTTGTTTCTTGTAAGATGGCAGTGTGTATGCTGTGTTGTTTGATGAATTGTATGAGTTCTTGTTTTTGGGTATTTATGCCAACTATGTTTAATTGAAGGATGTTTATGTTATGTGTACGATGTGTGTTGGGTGCTGCAGCACGGAGGGGAGGTGGTGGTGTGGGTGGAGGGGAAGCGATAGGAGAAGGTTGTGATGGAGGTAAGGGTTGGGGTGAGATGGGAGGGGCTGGGGGATTGGATGGTGTGGGAAGGATTGGTGGTTTAGGCTGAGGAGATGTGGAGGAAGTAGGAGTAGGATTGTTGGGGGGCTTGTGGGTGGGGGGAAGGAGGATAAGGAGCAGGTCCAGGTGTTTGTGTAATGTTTTTTGGATGCAGGTGTTGTGCAGGTGTAATGGGTCCAGTCCTTTCAGGAATTGCACTGAACTGAACCCTATGTCTGTCGGCTCAACGTAATGGGTTTTGAGCATGTTGGACATGTGTATTTACTGGTGGGTCCAGGGTTGCTCTCAATGTCCCCGGCTAGAAGAAGTCGTCGAGAAATGACCTGTGGGGAGTCATTTCTTGGTGTAGAAAAAACGGTGTTGTTGTATGTCATGTGTAGAGAGATGTGGTACTTGCCCAGGCGACCGTAGCCACTCCCAGGTTCTCGGCGGGGGAGGGGATTTCGGTGGTTTGGTCCCCATGCTGTCCTCCTCTTCCACTTCGACAGCCTCTGGTGGGTAGACCCACAGTGAAGACAGCACCTCTCCAGGTCCCCCACAGCAGTGTTTATCGACAGTCTCTCCAACTGGCTGCGCTGTTTGTCAAGTTTACCAACCTCCACACCGACTGGAAATGTCAGTGTATCATGGATTTTAAATCCTCATTTATAGCTTTCAGAGGTAAGGTTATAAAAATGTCCAGTAGCTGTAGTAATCCAAGAATAATATCAAGGAACCTGTGAAAGACTTATTTCAATAGAAAATATGGAAAGGCAGCACCCGTTTGATAAAGAATGAATCTAGACAACAACTCGACGGCTCTTATGACGACAGTGAGGAAGCTGAGGGCAACGACGACACCGCTTTCGTTATCTCCACACTGGACTTTGAGATGCTTGAGAGGGAGGTTGATGGGGAGGGAATGGCACACAGGTGGCAGCATGAGGCAGCAGCACACACAGCTGGTGCTGAGAGGCAGTAGTCTGCCCCAAGCCTCGGAACCCCTCCCCCCTCCCCCCTCCATTCCAGCAATGTCGTCAGAGTCAGGTAAGAATTTACAGTATTGTTCATTCCCACTAAATATGCTTTTCTAATTTCTTCTCTGGGTTGTTAGTGTTCGCAGGTGACCATCTTGATGTAGGTTGGGGGACTTAGGGGGCAAGTTCTCTGAGATGACAGACCCCTAAGTAAATTCCCCATAAGAGTAGTTATTTCTAACTTGCAAATTTCTCAAATTGTGGCGTGTGCTCAGTCTCATAAAGCTGTGATTTAGGAGATTCCACTGTATTTCTTTATCATCCAGGCCAGCCACCGAAGCATATGCTGCTGTAATTGAAAGCATGAGTTTGCCAACCAATGTTTTCCATGCTATAATCCATTCATTTACTTTCACGTACAACCAATTTCTCCTCAACCAGCACACCCACACCACCATATCCATTTACACTTTTTATTAAAATCTTATCAGTTAAATATGACTTAGTACTTTGGATATTGAGAAGCAAGCATAGAGCTGGGAGGAAGTGGGTAGAAATAGCAGTCTGCCTTGTTCCCATACAACCTCATTGTAATAAATTTCAGTTGCTAAGTAAGCTTTTGTTGCATTGCATGTTTGATGTACATTTCCAGGGATTATATTTTACATATTTTTTGTGTAGGTATTTTGAGGCAAGTGTGAGGGCATAATGAGTGATGGGAATGAAGTTGGGATGACATAGGATTGCCAGTGTAGGAGATCATCTAGTTCTCAGTGTGTGTCCTTCATTAGTAATTTCTTATTCAAAGTCTCTGACCACACCATAGCACACTTCTTGCAGCTTCATATTTTGTCTTTACTTTTTTGGATTGCATAAACCTGACTCTTTTAAATGCCATTCTCTTCCATGATGGCAGCAGGAGATGTCCCTTTCTCACTTTCACAGCTGTTTGTAGCTTTTGGATAACAGATAAGAGCACTTATTTTTCATTAGTATATTTCTTGTTAATCTAAGGCATGAATGCTGTCTGTTGTACTGTACTGCTAGAGAGAAAGCTCCAGTATTCATGATGTATCATTTTTGTATTGTTTATAAATGCTCCAACATGCTTGCGTGTGTTATCCTTGGTCACCTCATTGCAGCTCTCTATGCTACTTGATCTGTGGCAGCTCCCTATTCAGTCCCTTGTCACTGAGGTCACACTCAGTGGCCTTGTCCCAGGTCTCTTTAGAGTGCAGACCAAAGGTATAGCTTTGCCAGTGATTGAAACAGTACTGATGCTGCTTGATTGCATTGTTTTGTTTTGGGAACCGAGCGCATCCACATGTGACAAGGGAGATTAATGCACACATATTGCAATTCAACATAATTTATGCATATTTTGGCTGGTAAATTGGACATTGATAACAGAAAAATTTTTGTGCACTGAATTGTGAGTTTGTTAAATCGGAGTGCATAAAATCAAGCATATACTGCACTTTAAACATTTCCATATGTGGGTTTAATTCTTCCATTTCATTGCAGTTTGTAATCAAAGCACAAATCTAAATTAGTTCCCTCCACTCTGGGCAGGGTGGCAGAGCGGTCATCCAAGTATGAGCCCTCTGAGACAGCAGTGGGTGATGGAGACACCAAAGTCACCGATATTGATGAGATGGATTATACTCCCCACTACCAGCGTGTTTACATCAGCGGGGAGGAAACATCCAATGTGAGTCACCATACCTTTTCCTTTGTTAGTATGCAATAATAACTTTCTTTCCACTCTCCTCTCACTGCACAGGTCGTCCACCACTTACGAATGGTCGATTTACAAATTTTTGCACTTAGGAATTTGTACTTTCAGTAAAATATTCAATAAATTACATGGAATTACATGAGATGTTCAACACTTCATTATAAAATAGGCTTTGTGTTAATGGTTTTGCCCAACTGTAGGCTAATGTAAGTGATGAAGCACGTTTAAAAGGCCTGTAGGCTTGGCAAGGCTATGATGTTTGGTTGGTTAGGTGTATTAAATGCATCTTTTTACTTTAAAAAAAATTGATGTACGAGCAGTTTCTCAGAACGTAACCCGTTTGTAAGTGGGGGACGACCTGTGTAGAGTACTTATTTCTGTATATCATGCATGTTCTCTTCCTACCTGTTTTTATTGCTTTTCCTTTTGTGAACTTGCACTAGTCTTCTTTGTTCTTCTCACTTTCCCCTGTGTGACTTGTTTTTATCCTCCTTGTCCTTTTCTTTTTTCATTCTTCATATTTGTATCTTTCCTTCTTGTTCTTCTTGCATTTCCCTCTCTGTGCTTGTTCTCTTTCTACTCATTCTTCTCAGATATCCCTTGTACTTCATATAGACTGCACAGTGCAGCCTGATTTCCCTAGCTATCCTTTCCATTCTGTTCACTTTTGACCCTTTCTGAGTCCCACCTTTGTAAAAGTAACTTTTCATCAGACTTCTGCATTTTCCACCACCGTCCCATGCTTATCAGTCATTTATATTTTGCTGCTACAGTCTATAATTCTCATAGCCCATATTTCATTTTTATGATGCTTTTTCCAGGTAGCTAAATTATAGGTGTGTAATTTGGACATGTATTCATCTATACTCATTTTCCTTTCAGCTCTTTATTTCACTTGGATGAATTTATATCACATTTGTTTTCATTTTGATGTATGTAAAATTATTGATGCTTCTTTTACAGTGCAGTTGCCATTGTTTGTCTGATGATGAGTAATACTTTTCAGTCCTGTACATGATACATCAACAACAGCATCAGGTGTTTTAACTACTGCCAGGTGTTATAAACTTGTTGCACAAGGTGTCCTCTAATGCCTTTGTGTGTGATGCTACTGATCTTTAAATGCACAGTGATTGGCACTTACAGCTATGGTAGCATATTTTTTGTTGATGTGTATGTGTGTGCATTTACTAAGTCATAACAAAAAGCCTTTAATGCTACCATAGTGCTTGAAGGATGCTGAGAAGGCTGATCTGTTAGTTATCATGGGGAGTTTTGGCTGTTTTATATTTTCAGACATGCTGCAAGAATGTAGAAACTATTTTAAATATGTTTTACCCATATGTGTATGCCTTTATATTTTTATTAATTCCATTTATAACTGCAGGTATGTGTTGTACTGTGTGTAAGAGATCTAGTAATCTGAGTGAATGTTAGATCAAGACAGCAAGACATTTAATACTGGTGTTAGTTCTCCTTTCCAGAAAGTACTGTATGTGGCAGTTGTTCACACACTTTCTGGAAAGTGTTTCACAATGAGCCAGATGTAGCATTTACTGAATATGAGAGTGTTCTTTGTGAATGATGAGTGAATCTTTGTAAACTGGATGAAATTCTGCTTTATATTCTTGCCCACAACTTCAGACTACTAAATGTGAGGCAAGTACTATCAAAGCAGTAGCCAGACACTTGCCTGTCTGGTATAATTGTGTGATAGGGATTGGGAAGGAGGAGGAGAGGTAGGAGCCATCAGCTCCCTAAACTCTCCCCCTCCCATGACTTCACCCATGTCACACACACATTCACCAGACAGGTAAATGTTATGGTTATTGGTTCTCTTACAAGTGTCTAGCATTTATGGGTTCAGACAGGTGAGCAAGTGTATAACTTGGAATTTTCCACAAATGTACTCTTATAAATGTTTCATGGGACGCTATTGATAGCCTCTTTTACATTACACTTTCACCATTCTCTTTCTAGATACACCTTACTCCTTCATATTAGAAAGTAATTAGTGGTAGGTGGGGGCGCTCACCATCCACTCACTCGATGTAGTGCTGCTCTTGGGTGTCTGTCCTTTTCTCTCGTCTTTCCTTCCTTCCTCTTCTGTCTTTATTTCCTTCATTCTTTCCTCTTCCTTATGCCTGTGGGTGACTTTACACTCCCTCTTCAGTCTTTCTTTCCTTCATTCTTTCCTGTTCCTTCTGCCTGTGGATGACTCTACACTGAGTGACAAGCCAAATGGTTTCTTGTGCCCAGGAAATCATTTAT
>JAGKTI010008184.1:22004-34389 GCA_018397915.1 Birgus latro | reverse complement strand
CTCTGTACTGTTCATGAACATTTGTTACCAGTTCCCTGTTCTGTCACCAATGACCTTGGTATAAAAGCCATCCCTTACTGCTTGGTTTTTTAATTTCCATATTTTCCTCTTGGGTGTATAGGTCCTCTTTTTCACCACCTTCTCCTTAAGCACCATGACTTACATGTAACCTGTGTTCCAGCACACACTCTTCCTTCCCTATAACTTTAACATCCCTCATAAACCTCCAACCAGCCCTCCTGAACAGGAAATAAGCAAATCTGGCTACTATTACCCTTAAACTCATATGTAAGTAGCTTACTTTCCCTTTTCCTAAAACATGTAGCACACAATCATGTACACTGCCTCCCTAAATTTGAATATCCTTTCCCCTTCTGTATTCCTGTGCCATATGCACATCCCCCATGTACTCCATCATATCCTTGAGCTGCTTCACCCACATGATTATGTAAATCCCCATCCAAAACTACAATCTCATCATCCCCCATACCACCAACCACACACATGAAGTCAACCCAGAATCTTCCTTTATCAACATCATCCAATCCAACCTGTGGAGCATACACCAGTATAACTGAAAGCATGAGTTTTTCAAACAATATTTTCACAGGTATAATCCTTCCATTCACTCTCATTATATTCATAACATATTCCACCCATTTCCAACACATCCACACCACCACATCCATCATTACTTCCCTGCCAAAATAGCTTATACCTACAGTCCTCTGTATGAAACAGATAGCCACCCACCTCCTACTAACTCACCATCTCTACTTTCCCTCCAAACTATATTTCATGTTGCCACTCTGAACCCCTTGGGTGATCTGATTTCCACAGGTTTGCTTTTATTGTTATTTCTTCTCATTTTGTTGTAAGTTGGTCAAATAAAGGAGGAGACAGACCACAGGCCCTGCCCACAGTCCCATGTCCAGGCATGGGACCTGGACACTAATAACCCACCAGCTGTTGCCAGTGGTTGTGGCAGTGGTCTCGGGGCACAATACCAGGACAGCTACAAGGACACCCTCCAAGTGTGCCTTGGTACTGTAAATGTCACTGATAGGGCAGCCTCCTGGGGCACTACTCCCAAGTTCAGGCCCCCTCTTTATTGGGTGCAAGAGGCAGCCCACTACAATGCTCTGTACTCATTGGCACAGATCGAAGCTCCATCCCATCCCAGTCCCAAAACTGTACTGGCAAAGCCAACACCACACCTCCCCTCAGGTTCACCATCAGATTGCAGGGGCAAAGTTTTCTGGCCCATGCCTTCCTAGTGCTAACCTCTGGTAATAGTGTGGTACTTTACTGCTATCCATGCCTTCCTAGTGCTAACCTCTGGCAGTAGTGTGGTATTACATAGGAATTACATAGGAAACCAAACAGCAACAGACCTTCTGGTCCTTTCGAGGACTTCATCAATCCCATTTACAAAACCATGATTCTGTCTGCAATAATTCCATTTACAATTAGCAAACAACACATCAGCAGCATACATTATATTTGAGGAATTTTTTCATCATCCAATCCTAGGTTGTCTCATACGGAGCATAGGAACCCAGGGCTAGGCAGGTTGGTCCTGACATTTAAGATGAGAGTGACCAGCCACACTCATCCCTGAGTGGCATTACAAGGACAATAAACCCTAATCACCCCTTGGATATAAACCTACACAGGCTCAATCCGACTGGAGCACCTTAATTACCCATTAAACCACCAGGCACCATAAACTGGTTATACGATTACCACCCAGCGTAGTAAACCATTTCCTGGTGTACAGAAACCATTTGGCTTGTCACTCACTGTAGAGTTACCCACAGACAGAAGGAAGAGGAAAGAATGAAAGAAAGGAGAGTAAGTGTAAAGTCACCCATAGGCAGAAGAAAGAGGAAAGAGTGAAGGAAAGAAAGACAAAAGAGGAAGAATGGAAGAAAGGAAAGGGCAGACACCCAAAGCTGCACGACATCGACTGAGTGGATGGTGAGCGCTCCCATATTTCAATATTTATCGCAAGATCCACTCTAACTTACATAACTTATTCTGATGTTTCTTTACCTCATCTATACAGTACATAATATGGATAATCATGGGGGATCCCCCCCTCCACCAATTTCATAACTATTCAGCAACTCACTCAAAGATCCATCTATTCTGACATTTACTTCACTGCACCTTCTCCCTATCTATACCCAGACACAAACAAACAGCCTCCAAGTAGCCTTGTCCTCTACCATGTGGCTGCCCTCCCAACAACTCACTCTCCCTCTCTCATATATCTCTCCAATCCATCCCTCCATCTCATCCCTGGCCTTCCCCTCCCATTCTCCCCTTCCATCGCACCCACATACACTCCTCTAGCCACCATATACTCTGCTATATTCAGCAGTTTTCCATCTGCAGCATACATATGTAAACACATTCCAATATCCCTTCCTATTTACCTTGTGAGACAGTGTTTCCACATCTATTATACATCAGAAATAATGTGCACTCCTTACTTGCATTCTCCACTAACTACCTTACAGTGGATATCTAATCTAGATAATCCCAACCTCTCTTCAGATGAATAAAACTGCCAGGAGACAATAAATTTAAAGTAAAAAATACATCACTGGACTGATGGGGTTCAGTGACTTTTCTTAGTCTCTCCAAACACTTCTTACCCTAAATATTAGGCTCAATGTTTAATTCATACTCTTTTCCTGCACCCGTTTTCAACACTTTACTCTCTTCTGTCCCATTGGTGTTTCTCTCTCTATATGCCTCACCTCACTATTTCAATCCAACACATCATGACCTCATCATCCCGACATTTTTTTCCTCACATAAGGATGGGGTGAAGTATGATTCAGAAAGCATGGAAACAGGAAGAAAGAAAGTGGGAAACTATCAACAGTATACTCAATGAAATGGGCCAGACTCATTCACACATAAAGTAAGACTCCAGTATTCTGGTAGACTTCACAGGCTTAACTATATGTACATATTTTTTTGGGGTAAGTTTCTTTATAGACGTGCTTTACAAACACCTGCCAGACAGCTGATCCATTAACAATCAAGTCAAAAATAGGATGCACATCCCTTGCCATTTGTTCCTCCACACATGATTCATTCAACTAATTCAATCCCATGTCAATTCTCTAGCATCCTGTAATAACAATACCACACATACCTTCCATATTCTTAACCAAATACAGTATTATATTCTTTGTATGATCGTCACAAATTTTTTGAAATCCATTTGATTTCAGACCAATGATCCTACCTCTCCTATAACTTTGGCATATTGCTTATAGTCAACTGCCATTACCATATTTCTCAGTTTTCTACTTCTTCCTTTCACTCTGAGTAAACCATCAATCTATTTATAGCCAGACACCTCAATCCCATAAGGGGTGGCCACAAACAAATCATCTCCATGTCGCTGCCCTCCCCCAAACTTACACCCTCCTCTCCTATACCTCTCCACTCCATTCCTCCATCTCATCCTTGGTAACTCTCCTGGTTGTCTCTCACTCTCCACATGGCCAAGCCACCTCAGTGTATTTCTCCTAATGATTTCTATCATATCCACGTCCAAACCACATCGCTTCTTCATTTCTTAATTTGTCAGTCTGTCTCTCCATGTAACTCCACATGCTCCTCTAAAATAACTCATCTCCACTGCTCTCACTCATGACTTGTGAGCTTCCAACAAGGTCCAAGCTTCACTTCCACATGTTAGAGTGGGGATCACAATAGTCATGTGGTGACTTTTACTTCCATGCTCATTTCCTTATTTCTTATCACTGCTTTCAATGAAACTGCAACATTTCTTCCCTGTTGAACCCTCTCAAGCACTTCCTCCTCCAAACTTCCATCCTAACTCATCACACTACCCAAGTACTTAAATTCACTCACATTTTCCATTTCCTCACCATCCAGCCTCACTGTGCATTGACTTCATTTCTCTCAAAGACCATAACTTTACTCTTCCCTATATTCACCTTTAGATTCTGTTTCTTACATACTCTCCCAACCTCATTTACCAAGCCTTGCAGTTTTCCTCCACCCTCACTTAATGCTGCCCTCTCTGATTACGGCCACTCCTACATCCATTACCCTACATCTTTTTTACAACTCCACCCGTATACATTTTGAACAACCATGGGGACATGACACATCCTTGTTTCAATCCAACATTCAGATGGAAAAATTCACTCAGTTCATCATCCACACACACTGCAGACCTGGCGTTCTCATACATACTCTTTACGGCACTGAACAGCTTCCCATTTCATCCATATATTTTTAATATTTTCCATAATCTATCTATCTATCTATCTGCATCTCCACTCCACCAACCCATGGTTGTAGGGTGAGAAGTGCTTGAAACTGTGCTTGTTGTGTTGGAGTGGCTTTGGAAGTGTATGTAGTCTGTGAACCAAGTGTAATCGGCCAGCCTTAAGCCGATCAGGTTCAAGCATACTAGTATGCAACACTGGTTCCACCACAGCACCCCTTATGTCCGCCAAAGTAGTAAGTGGCTCAGTGAATGCTTCCCAAAGTTTTTACAGCTTTAGCGGGAGGCGAACCTGTGTCAACCAGCGTGCAAGACACACACTCTACCACTGTACCTCTGTCTACTTACTTTGTCATATGAGGCATCCGGTTCCAGAGGGGAGTAACCTAAAAACCATGGTTTTTCACTACAGCAGTATAAAGTTGATGAACAGTTTTCATCATGATTTTGTTAAAATTATTAAGTTATCATGATACCTACAGACTTGTCTCGGTACTTTCCAGTGCAATGTGTGTGTGTGTGTGTGTGTGTGTGTGTGTGTGTGTGTGTGTGTGTTTTTACGACAGTTATTCAGCACCCCTACCTAACTAGCCCTCATAAACTAGTAATGGTTGTAGAAAATAATGCAACCTAACACGTTACTAATAAGAGGATAGAAAGCTGTGGAAATTTCAACACGCTTTGGGCTTCTTCTTTATTTTAATTAATCTTTAAATTGTGATTTCTACCAATATTCTTATTTAAAGTTCGTACAGGTAACCTTTAACCACTTAACCACGGGTCGTCACTCTCATGACGGTTGGTGGCAATGGATCAAACCTCCTGGGAAATAACTGACTAGTGTTTCTAGTGATAATCTCAGGCATTAGTATTCATATTACGGGTTGTCCAGAAGTGTAAATTGGAGACTTCGTTACCCAACTTCAGAAGTCTCCCCAAGTCATACGGTAATCAACGAGTGCTAAAAAAGATCCCATGAGAAAGCTGGAGGTATGTGCCATATGCATATGTAATTATAATACTCTAGGACAAAAAACTGATTTTTGGCAAATATTTTTAAAAAGTGAGTCGAAGCGCGAATTACCCCCCCAGTACGGGCAGGAACCGCCTCCATTAAGGGGTTAATAAGTTAACAGTTCATTAAATATTAAAAATAATATAATATAAACACTTATCAATCCCATGTTGCCAGTACTGTATCTGTAAGTTCATGGGGTGGGGGGTGGGGGTGGGATAATAATCCAGGAAGTCGTCATCCAGGTCAGACTAATGTATGCCTAACCACTGTCTCGTTTCTTCTTAACAAAGTGTTTTTCCTAGGTGTCAGGCTTTCTCGCACACTTCTTAGTATGCACTGGACGTTGGTCCTCACTCTCACTCTCAGAAGAACTCATTTTCAGGCAGATATCCACATAAAATAACAAAAATATGGAGAGGACACAAAAGTGCGTGGTCACAACAAGCATATTAAAGGGATGACTGCCAAGCCACTATGGTAAGAGGCACGTGACTGGCTGAGCCTGGAGATGACAATATTGACGGCTGTGTGAGGTGCACTCATTGGCTGACTGGCCCAGACTCGAGGGTGCTGGATACGCCCGTCTGGGAGCTGTAAAACATTTCTCATCCGAGGTTTGTGCACCTGAAACTACCTGACTTCCAACCTTATTGTCCCCCACATTGAGGCTGCATTTCCCTTGAAATTTTCCACCATGTGGTGTAGCTGGCCATGACGAACACTTTCCTGCTTCTAACACAAAATGGCGGATTTGAGAGTTACGTCCCTCTGGAACCAGACGCCTCATATGCTTTTTCCAAATTCAACTTCTTTCTTGTCTCTAGAAACTTATCCACTAAATGCCTTAGGATGAATATCTGATCTTCTCTAACCAATTCCTTTGTTATTTCCCACTGTCATTAAGTATCCTACCATATACTTTCTCCTATTATACCAAGTAAACCTCTCACCTACATCCAAGCACGTCTCAATTACCGTCCACTTAAAAAAAACAAGGAGGGCACATATATGGAGAATGTGAGTGAATTTAAGTACCTGGGCAGTGTGATGAGTAAGGATGGTAGTCTGGAGGGTGAAGTGCTCGAAAGGGTACAGTAGGGAAGGAAGGTTGCTGGTTCATTGAAAGCAGTGATAAGAAACAGGGAGGTGAGCATGGAAGTGAAAAAGTTGTTACATGACAGTATTGTGATACCAACTCTGACATATGGAAGTGAAGCTTGGACCCTGTTCGAAGGACAGAAGTCAAGAGTGAGAGCAGTGGAAATGAGTTATTTGAGAGGAGCATGTGGAGTCACATAGAGAGAGAGACTAACAAATGAGGAAGTGAAGGAGCGTTGTGGTGTGGTTGAGGACGTGATGGGAAGCGTTAGGAGAAACAAGTTATAGGTGGTTTGGGCATGTGGAGAGGATGGAGAGTGAAAGATTGACGAGGAGAGTGTATGTGAGTGAGGTGGAGAGGGCGAGAGGGAGGGGGAGGCCGAGGATGAGATGGAGGGATGGAGTGGAGAGGTATATGAGAGAGGGGGGTGTGAGTTGGGAGTGTGGTAGTGAAATGGCAGGGGACAGAGTGACATGGAGGCGATTTGTTTGTGGCCACCCCGTTCGGGATTGAGGCGTCTGGCAATAGATAGATAGATAGAATTCCTCTTTCCTCTCAGACGAATACTTTTATGGTCGCATATAGTTAATAAATTCTACAGTCTTGGTCTGTCCTGTTATTCAATTTCAGAGAACACACACCTCTGCTAAAGCCAATAAAATTGATGATTTCCTGCATCTGGATCCAGATCCACCTCAAAATCTAACAAACTCTTCCTCAACCTACTCGCCATCAGGCCACCAGATTTCATTGAAATCCAGTAACAACTTTTTAAGATCCTGTATCTTGCACAGAAACAGACAGACAAACGCAAGTGAATACATAACCTCCTTCAACTTCTTTGGTGGCCATAAACACTCTGATAATTCCCCATAACACCCTCTCTTAACCCACATGTCATCATAATGCCCAGGCATCCTTCCTTTTGCAAACACATATTCGATCAGGCTTCTTTGAGCACTCATAAAAAACTCAGTTGCTTCTACATCTGACATACGTAATGTTTTTTTTAATTTTAATTTATGAATCTAGTCAGCATTTACATCTCACCAGTAATTGTAATATATCAAGCAAGTTAAGAGCTGGTGTCCTGAGGTAAAGGCAACATATGAATAAGTGAAACTTTAACACTGAGCAAAACTGATATGACAAATGAAATGATACTTGGAGGCAAGAGATGCATGCAAGCAAATCTCTATTTGATAGGTCATGCAATGGGCAACTTACAAAATGGTGGGAAAATAAATAACACTAGGATATTTACTGGAGGGTGGGGGGGGAAGCAAAATGTACTGTATTAATGGGTTTGATATAATACTGATAGTATAAAATGGAAAGTGGTTACTGCACGTGACGTACAAAACTCGGTGATTTGAAGCATCAAAATGTTGCATCTTCTTTTAGACTGAAGAGTTTTGCCAAAAGCTATTAAAATTAAAAATAAAAGCGTACAGTGTATGCAAAGCAAGTGCTCTTGTTGTACAATTATTATATGAATTATGCCTAAACAAGCAAAGAAAAAGTCAAGCTCAGGTAGGCATATCAACAATGCAACATGCAAGTGCATTTAAACAGAAATAATTATTAACACAAACATTTACTGTTCATCAGAATTTAAAATAGAAGCAAACAAAATAAATCATATATTTCTTACTACAAAGGTGATTACTGTGCTGTATAGAATAACAACCCAGGCTAAAGAAACTGAAAGGGAAGGCTGGGTAGCTTACTAGCCCTACTGTTCTCAATATCTGCAGATATCTGTGACAAGACTATACTGTTGTTACAAACAACACTATCACTTACAACAACTACTACTAGTACTAGTACTTTGAGTAACTTTCCACTACTACATTTACATTAACTCAAACTCTGTTGAGTGTACTGTACCATAATCAACAATGAAATTTTAACACCAAGATATTTACCAGCCTGACATATATACTGTACAGTACATAAATATCATTTATAGCAAGACATTATTATATCTTTTGCAAACAGCCTGACTGCGAGATTCTACTCCAATTAGCTTTGGAACTAAAGCTGACAGGTAGGTGTTGAGAGCCCTATCTGACCCAGCCACCTGCAGACACACACCACCACCACCACCACCATCACTCGTACAGGCCACAATTGTGTAGTCCAACCACCTCAACATGGCTAATGGCCGTCATAATTACCCACTGTGGTGCAATCAGCTGCTTCTGCTGGGGGTGACATTGGCCAGTTATTTTCCAGCACTGTGGGCAGGCCGGTCTTACGCTTTCTTTCTCTGTGCTTTGGCCAAGGATTGTTGTTGTTGATGTTGTTGTTGTTATGGGGTGGAATACCTGAGATTATTCCTGGGGTTGTGGATGGGGGAAGGGAAGAGCAGGAAGGGGTAGAGGAGGGGCAGGATGAGGACAAGGAAGAGGAACAGGCCTGTGAGGAAAAGGAGGCAGAAGGTGGGGCAAGGGGCATGCCCAAAGGTGGGGAGGAGCAGGGTGGGTACCCTACATAAGGATGACCAGCCAGGCTATGGGGAGGAGTGGAAGGTGGAAGGCGTTTGGAAGGGGAAGGATGGGGAATGCCTGACACGATGCCTGGCACAATGGCATTTTTTGTGCTAGAGGAGGGAGGGATGCCCGTAGTGATACCCGGTGCAAAGGGAGACCTCATCATGGCATTATTGTACAGAAAGTCCGATGCCAAGATGTCTTGGCGCTTCATTCGTTCCTCTGCTGCTAATCTTAGTTCAGGATTGATTTCTATTAGTCAGCCAATAAATTATGAGGAGTGCCAACAACAAAAGAAAAGGGATTAAAGTATTATTAACAATGAAATGGAGTAAGTTAATAAAACATTTCATGACAGTGAGTAATTTCAATAATAAGAGAAATAAGTTTATGTGGAGGTAAGAAAAAGGAAAATATGTATTTTTTTCATTGAAGCAAGTAAAGATTGAGCAATTTTCAAGCAAGCAGATAATGACAGTAATGGGCAAACTCAGCATTTGATAAATGGCATCACGCAGGCATCAGAGGCAGGCAGGGGTGAGGATAAAGGAGGGTGAGAGAGAACAAACAAAATGAGTAAAACACTTGAAACTTAGAGGAAAATAATATTAAAAGTTAAAAGAAATTAATACAGTATAAAAACTGATAAAATATAAAATGAGCATGCAGTACTGTCTACCGGCAATGAACATCTAACATACAGCAGCATGCTGGTCATATCAACAAAACTTCTACCAATAACATGAGTGCAGCAAAAACAACTCCATTACAATAACTTCAAAACAAATGAAAAGGAAATGTATAAGTATAATCTGAACATCACTTATATGAAATATTATATAGTATGGAATAAAAGTATACACACACACACAAGCTTACACAAGCACTGTCAAATCTTACTACTACAAAGCACGGTAAAATACATCACTTGCAGACAGCACAACAAACTATTACAGAACTGGACGACAAATCATTCCCAAAACAGGAGACATGAGAGTTGTATGCAAGGCACTAGGATAAGAAATGGAGAGAAAGAGGGGTGAGATGGGTAAAAGGCTGACCTGGGGGCCGCTCAGTGACCATGGGAAGGCCTGTCTTCCTGGCCCTGTTTTTGCGCTGAGGGTCCTGCACGTCCTTCCCTGCCACTAGAGGTAACGTGGCACGTTGGCTGCCTCCTCGCCCAGACATGTACCTGTATCACATAAAAGTTTTCTATCTATCTACAGCCAGATGCCATAATCCCATAAAGAGTAGCCATTCATCTCTGAGCTAGTTGTTTTATGTGGAGGAGCATTAACTCTCTGCCAACCCTCTTGTTGACAGG
Organism: Birgus latro; assembly: GCA_018397915.1. Lineage (NCBI taxonomy): Eukaryota > Metazoa > Arthropoda > Malacostraca > Decapoda > Coenobitidae > Birgus > Birgus latro. Next base: position 24,171 of record JAGKTI010008184.1, on the reverse strand, counting down.
AAGGAAAAATATATTTGTTGGTTATATGGATACCACCCAGCACTTTAAGTAGTTTCCTGGCTTACAGAAAACCTTTTGGCTTGTCACTCAATGTAAAGTCACCTGAAAAGGAAAGACGAGTAACAAAAAGCGACAGGAAAAATGTGAGAAACAGGATGAGAGCAGGGCAGGTACAGAAAAAGAATGATAAAGGTGAAGGAAGAAGCAGGCAGCGCTACATCACGTGAGTGGATGATGATTGCCACCATCTACCACCGAAAGTCTTGATACAGTAATAATATTACTATTACGCAATAATAATGGTGACTCAAACTCTGCTTCATCCAACTCAAATACAGTACCTGTAAATTGTACATGACAGGATGAACTCTACAAAAACAACAGAATCCATACCACCCTCTTCAGGAAACTGACACCCAAGGCTAAGTAACTACATTTCAGAGCAGTAAAGGGTAAGAAACCAACTTACACTTCCTGGCAGAAGTTTAAATGACAGAAAACCTCTAGCTGACTCTGGGAGATATGAAACACTGCATGAGAGGCACAGCCCTCACTCCAACTTAAGTAACCTATCTGTGTACCACTACATGTCCTTAAACTGACTGGTTTCCTTAAACTAAACAAATGAGAATACTGTACATGACTATTTACCCTCTCGTTACCAATCAACACAGGCTGTGTCCAACCACAAACGAGTACTTGGGACACAGTCCTGGGCACCCAAGACCACACACTGAGAGACCCCTCCTGTCACCGTGCTATTCCCGCCCACTCAACAGCTCATAAACAATTTATCCTCACACTCTTATTTATGCTTCGAAAATCATAAATTTTTTTCACTGTAATCCTGAATAAATGTCCTGTACTTGCTTACGGTGCTGTAAAAAATATCAGCTGAATGTAAATTATCTCAATGTATTTTTTTAATACTTTGTTTTCTCTCTCTCTCAAAGAAATTTAATTTTTCTGGTAAATGTTAATGAGAAAAATTTATAAGGAATTTATCTGGCTACATTCTGGTGTATAAAGAATTACTGTAGGTCAATCTGGGCCGATTTTATGAAGCACAAAAGGAAATTATCTTAAGCCCAAGCAAGGCTCATAGCACACTGACTGGGGCAGCAGGGTGACGCTGGGTGCAGGGTGGGTTGAGCACGGCGGAGGAATATACGAAGACGCAAGTTGTGCTTTGTTCTGGCCCAGAAATTGATGCAAAATCATTCTACAGCAAAAAAAACAGGGATCATTCTGTTTGATGCAAGCGGCGTCAAATGTGTGCAGATGCAGCCTACGTCAAATGGTAACCATCCATCCATCTATTCCATCAGCCAATCCTATGTCGCCCCATTACGAGCGTAGGAACCCAGGGCTAGGCAAGTTAGTCCTGACATTTAAGATGAGAGTAACCAGCCTCACTCATCCCTGTGTGGCATTATGTAGGCAATAAACCCCAACCATCCCTTGGATATAAACCCACACAGGCTCAATCTGACTGAAGCACCTTGATTACCCACTAAACCACTAGGTGCCATAATCTGGTTATATCAAATGCATGAAATTTGCACTGCACCCATAAACACCAAAGGGTTCATTTACAAAAAAGCAAGCATTTTTTTTTTTTTTTAAGAATAAGTATATACACTGTCAGGATTAATTAATTCAGGAGTGGTGTCACACCAACAGTATTTTATTCTGACTAATGCCATATTTTATTTTGATTAAGGGAATCTCTACTCAAAATGGTAAGGAATATAAGGCTGCACAAAATAAGAAATACAATACAGTACAGAGTTTTGCCAAAGACACGGATTAACCTCTAAAAGACTGGCATCCGAATGTTTTGACATACGCTCAGGACAGGCATAATCGGCTGGAGCGATATGGTGGAGGGGTTGTGGTGGGGGTGGTTGGGGGGGTTGTGTGGTAGGGGGATTGTATGGTAGGGGAGTTGTGGGGTGGTGCAGTGGGGTGAGAGGGGTGGCTGGGGTGCCATAAGGAGGGGGTGGGGGGTGATGGGTATGGAGAGGTGGGGGTGGGGTGTTGGTGGAGGTTGAGGGGAGCTGGGTAGAGGGGGGTTTGAGGGGTGGGGGTATGGAGGGTATGGGAGGGTGGGGGTGGGGGTAGGGGTTGGGGGTTGGAAAGGTGGGGGATGGTAGGGGGTGTTGGG
>JAGKTI010008184.1:0-21884 GCA_018397915.1 Birgus latro | reverse complement strand
AGGGTGGGGGATGGTAGGGGGTGTTGGGGATTCGGGGGTTGGGTTATTGTGGGGTGGGTGGGGATGAAGGGTGGGGTGGGGAGTGGGGGATGGGAGTGGTGGTGGGGGGGGTGGCAGGGGAGTGGGGGTGGGGGGCATGACCGCATATACAGACATCCGTCTTTTCGGCCATAGTACCCTCAGACAGCATATACAGACACCCGTCTTTTAGGGGTTAAGAATACTCTTGGCCAAAGGACAGAAAAGAGCATGTATAAATTATATGGTCACAGAGAATGGGTATGTTTATCTATTTATTGCCAGACACCATAATCCCGTAAGGGGTGGCCATTTGACTTTGAGTTATTTTTTTTTTACGGGGAGGGGCACTAACCCTCCACCAACCCACTTGTTGACAAGTAGGGAGCACGTATGGTTTGGTTATATGGTTACCACCCAGCGTTGTAAATGGTTTCTTGGCTTACAGGAAACCATTTGGCTTGTCACTCAATGTAATGCCACCTGTAAAGGAAAGAAAAGCAGTAAGAAGTGACAGGAAATAAAGGAGAAATAGGAAGAAAGGAGGGCAGGCACAGAAAAAGAATGATAAAGGCTAAGGAAGAAGTAGGCAGCACTACATCAAGTGAGTGGATGATGGTCGCCACCACCTACCACTAATGGGTATGTATGAGGTAGTAAAAAGGGTCTATGAGGGTGAGCTTGAGCACAGAACAGGTTGTGGATGGCCCACGATGAAAAAAGGATGGATGTGGTCTTTGAATGAATGAGAAAACATGTATGTGGTCGAATCAAAAAAAGAATTGACTCAAGTCTGAAAAAGATAGACTATGCATATATCAAAATCTACAAGCTGGGGTTACAGCTTCCTTTTTAAAACCTGGCAGATGATGGGATCTTGCTTGATGGTAATATGTAGTAAATTTTTGTATGAATCAGTTGCTTCTGCAGTGGAGCTAAGAATTTCAAAGTCTTGAATGATGAATAAATGGCTTATTTAAATGAGCAATTCCTTCATGGTTCGTGTAAAATATGTTTCAATATACAGTATACATCTTTTTTAAATAACAGAACAGAGGAAGGAAAAACAAATGAATTAAAAAAAAAAAATCCATACACCAGACTACTGGCATCCTCCATTCATGAAATATCTGTAACAATTGGACTTGAACTGCTGTAGGTTGTTTGGAGGGAAACAACTCTGGGGAAGCAAGTTCCAGAGAGATGCAGTTCGAGGAATAAAAGAATTCTGAAAGGCGGAAGTTCTGCAATATGGCTGTGTGATATTCAAGTCATGAGCGCTGCCAGATGCCGGGCCGGTGTAGCACGAGGAAAGGCATGGAGAGGTGGTACAATTGACGCAACTTCGTCTCAGCATTTGCCATAAAAATATCGGTAATATAATGAAAGGGAGGCAACATTCCTTCTTACTTGTAGGGGAGGTAGTTTATTTGTAATAGCAGGGTTATTAATAATTCCAACAGCTTTGTTCTGAATTTTGTCTAGTTGTTTTAATGCAACCTCTCCACATCCATTCCATAAGGATGAGCAATTATTCACGCTGAGAGCACACATGACTCTTATAAATTATACGCTAACTGCTTGTCAGTGAAGAAGTTATGGCCTCTGTACAATAATCCCAGGTTTTTTTTCCTTAGCCTTTATCATTCTCTTTCTGAGCCTGCCCTCCTCTCTTCCTATTTCTCCCATCTTTCCTGTCACTTCTTATAGATTTTCTTTCCTTTACAGGTGGCTTTACATTGAGTGACAAGCCAAATGGTTTCCTGTAAACCAAGAAACCATTTACAATGCTGGGTGGTAACCATATAACCAAACCATACGTGCTCCCTATGTTCAAAAAGTGGGTTGGTGGAGGGTTAGTGCCCCTCCCTGTAAAACAAATAACTTAGAGTCAAATGGCCACCCCTTACGGGATTATGGCGTCTGGCAATAGATAGATAGACAATAATCCAAGGTTTTTTGAGGCAGTTTTAGCAAGTGATCTGACATTAGAGATCAAGCTGAGGTCACTGTTAAGTGAGAAGCCGAGAATTTCAATACTTTTGGAGATGGGAATATTAGTAGCATAAAAGGTAATATACGAATCTGGCAATATCTGTTAGTAAATTGCATATATTTGGTTTTACTAGTGTTAAATATGACTAGGTTGTTCTGTCCCCATTCACTGATCACAGATATGTCTTGATTTATGCAAATGGGTGTACTCTGAGTTGAGAATTAGAGATATCAGACTTTGTAAATGGCTGTCTGAGTGTGAATGAACTATGAACTGTTGAGTCATCTGCATATGAATGGATGGGATTGTGGGTGACAGATAAGGGATCGTTAACATGAACCAAGAACAGGGTTGGCGCCAGAACTGACCCCTGTGGCATGCCAGCATTAATTGAATAGAAATTGGAATACATATCATCAACTTTTACACTTATTTTTCTGTCGCTGAGCTATTAGGCAAGCTGAGGAACAAAAGACGTTAGCCCATACCAAGGAAGTTTGGAGAGCAGGGAACGGTGCCATACTCTGTTGAAAGCTTTAGAAATATCAATGGCAACTGCATGAGTTTCTCCACGTACGCTGATTGACTGATGGATGGTATGAGTCAGGAGATTGAGTATGTCAATGGCGGATCTTTCATGGCAAAAACCATATTGTCTATCACTAATTAAGTTGTTGGATTCAAGGTGTTTAATTATGTGCTTACTGATTAAAAATTCAAATACTTTACCAAGAGAAGATGTGACAGCTATTAGTCTGTAATCAGAAGGGTCAGAGGAATTTCCTTTCTTTGGAATTGGGTGGATGTTAGCTTCTTTCCATGAATTAGGGAATGAAGAAGTACAGAGTTAGGGAAATAACAGAGGAATTAGTTGGAGAAGAACAGGGAGGATTTAGGAAGGGAAGAGGTTGTGTAGATCAGATATTTATTCATAGATCTTTAGTGGAAAAATTTCTAGAGAAAGGAAAGAAGCTGTATGCAGCCTTCATGAATTTGCAGAAAGCATATGACAGGGTGGACAAGACAAGGATTGTGGAAAGTATTAAGAATATATGGAGCAGATGGGAAGTTGCTGAAGGCAGTGAAGAGTATGAATGAGAGTGCTAAGGCTGCAGTGTGTGTGGATGGCAAACTGAGTGAATTTTTCCATTTGAAGGTTGGATTGAAACAAGGATGTGTCATGTCTCCATGGTTGTTCAATCTGAATATGGATGGGGTTATAAAAGAGATACAAGGTTGGGCAGTGGATGTTGGAGCAGCCCTAGTGAGAGAGAGCAGTGTTTGGAAACTCCCTGTACTGTTGTTTGCAGATGATACTGTGTTGTTGAGTGAAGACGAAGGGGAGTCGCAAGGCTTGGTAGATGAGTTTGGAAGAGTATGTAAGAAGCAGAATCAAAAGGTGAATGTAGGGAAGTGTAAAGTGATGGTCTTCGAAAGAAGTGAAGTCAGTGAATGTACAGTGAGACTGGATGGGGAGTATATGGAGAATGTGAGTGCATTTAAGTACTAGGGTAGTGTGATGAGTAAGGATGGAAGTCTGGAGGGTGAAGTGCTTGAAAGGGTGCAGCAGGGAAGGAAGGTTGCTGGTTCCTTGAAAGCAGTGATAAGAAACAGGGAAGTGAGCATGGGAGTGAAAAAATTGCTACATGACACTATTGTGATACCAACTCTAACATATGGAAGTGAAGCTTGGACCCTGTTGGAGGGACAGAAGTCAAGAGTGAAAGCAGTGGAAATGAGTTATTTCAGAGGAGCATGTGGAATCACATGGAGAGACAGACTAACAAATGAGGAAGTGAAGGAGCATTGTGGTGTGGATATGGATGTGATAGGAAGTATTAGAAGAAACACATTAAGGTGGTTTGGGAATGTGGAGAGGATGGAGAGTGAGAGACTGATGAGGAGAGTGTATGTGAGTGAGGTGGAGGGGGGGGAGACTGGAGGGTGAAGTGCTTGAAAGGGTGCAGCAAGGAAGGAATGTTGCTGGTTCCTTGAAAGCAGTGATAAGAAACAGGGAAGTGACCATGGAAGTGAAAAAGTTGATACAAGACAGTACTATGATAGCAACTCTAACATATGGAAGTGAAGCTTGGACCCCGGGAGGGACAGAGGTCAAGAGTGAGGGCAGTGGAAATGAGTTATTTGACAGCAGTATGTGGAGTCACATGGAAAGACAGACTAACAAATGAGGAAGTGAAGAAGCGTTGTGGTGTGGATATGGATGTGACAGGAAGTGTTAAGAGAAACACGTTAAGGTGGTTTGGGCATGTGGAGAGGATGGAGAGTGAGAGACTGATGAGGAGAGTGTATGTGAGTGAGGTGGAGGGGGGCAGAGGGAGGGGGAGGTCAAGGATGAGGTGGAGGGATGGAGTGGAGAGGTATATGAGAGAGGGAGGTGTGAGCTGGGAGCAGGGCAGTGAAATGGTGGGGGACAAAGCGACATGGAGGCAATTTGTTTGTGGCCACCCCGTGTGGGACTGAGGTGTCTGGCAATAGATAGATAGATTTTAAGTGGAACAATATCGGGAGAGTCAAATTCTAGTACTAGGACGTTCTGACTGACTTCCTCTATGGTAAAATTTCTGGCAAATCTGCTGGCAAAGATATCTGTTTCCTATGTGGGTCATTTGTAATGTTGACATCTGAAGATTTTGGTGGGGGAATGGATGATAACTTGTCAAAGTTATTATTGAAAGAATTAAGAGTTGACCAGAATATTCTAATGTCATTAGGATTGTTAATTAGTTTTGATGCTTGATTAAGAAGAAAGTTTGATTTAGTGAGGTTTATTACAGCCTTTGCATGGTTTCTAGCAATTTTAAATTGACAGAGTGATTCAGATATCACTATTTCTGGACTTTATCCACTCAATGTAAGAGTGAGAAGGTGGTTTGGAATGATGATAATACTTGCCAACATCATTTCATAAAGACAAGATGCAAGAACAGTTGATACTGTACAACAAATACAAGAACTCAACGCTCAAATAAACAATAAAATATCAGAACAGCAAACACTAAATTGGAATAATTGCCTCCAAACACTCGATCACAAAACAAACACCAGCAAGCTCTACAAAACAATAAAAAAAACAACAAGCAAACACTCTTGTCAATCACTTTTCACGTCAGCCATCTAAACCCCCGTCGCGAGGGGTTGTTCGGCCAGACTGCCTAGGGATGAACTACCTCCATCACGAAGACTGACGTGTCATCTGACGCAAGAGACAGTTACCCACTGACGCAGACTTTGCACCTTTCACTTACAAATAGACAAATCACATCATTAGCAACCTTAAGCACTTATCAGCCTGTGGACCTGGCAACATAACCAACATACACCTTAAACACCTTGGACCACAAGGCATACAAGCACTCACCAACATATCAAACTACAGCTACTCACACAACGTAATACCCAACATCTGGCAGTATGGCACTATCATCACTATCCCCAAACCCAACAAAGACCCCACATTACCTTCCTCACACGGCCCCATCACACTCCTCTGCGCCCCCTCCAAAGTCACTAAATGACTGGTATTACAACCAGTTACACCTCACATCTCCCTAGCCCCATCAAAACATGGATTTAGGCCACTACACTCCACAAACACTCTTCTTACAGACCTTACACAGAGAGTTTTTGATAGCTAGGCCACCACACAGAACACTCCTAGTCACACTAGACATTAGCAAAGATTTGATGCCATTCCCCACCAAAACCTCACAAACAAAATATTCAACACAAACATGCACAATAACACAAAAAGATGGCTGGCAAACTATTTTGTAGCCAGATGTGCACATGTAACATTTGCCGGTCAGTCATCGAACATTAGAAACTTCACAAACGGCGTCCCCCAAGGATCTGTTTTGTCCCCTACTCTCTTTAACCTATACATGCAGGACCTGGAGTGGTGGCGTCTTTGCCGTGGGTCTACCCCCCAGAGGCTGTCGAAGCAAAGGAGGAGGACAGCATGAGAGCCAATCCCCCCCTCCCAGTCCCTCACAGGACCTGAGAACCTGGATGTGGCTTTGGTCCCCCAGGCAAGTACCACATCTCTCCACACAACAACACTGTTTTTTCTACACCAAGAAATGACTCCCACATGGTCATTTCTCAAAGTTTTCTCCCACATGGTCATTTCTTGAAGTTTTCTCCCACGTGATCATTTCTCGAAGACTTCTCGCCAGGGACACTGAGAGCAATCCTGGACCCACCAACACATACAAATGTCCAACATGCTCAAAACCTATCACTTCAAGCCAATGGATTCAGTTCAGTGCAATTCCTGAAAAAACTGGACCCATTACATCTGTACAACATTTGCATCCAGAAAACACTATACAAACACCTGGACCTGCCTTATGCTCCTCCCCCCCACCCACTAACTCCCCCCACCAACCACACTCCTAATTCCTCCACACCTCCTCAGCCTAACCCACCAATCCTTCCCACACCATCCAATCCCCCAACTCCTCCCATTCCACCCCAGTCTAATTCACCCCAACCCCTACCTCCATCAAAACCATCACAACCATCTCCTACCCCTTCCCCTCCACCCACATCTCTACCTGCCCCCCTTGCTGCAGCACCCAACACACATCGTACACACAACATAAATATACTTCAAATAAATACTGATGTCATAAACACCAAAAAACAAGAACTCACACAATTCATTGAACAACAAAACATACATACTGCCATCTTACAAGAAATAAAACTACACAGAACACAAAAAACACATACATTTCATAATTTCATCACCATTAGACAAGACTGGGCCGACGGAAGTAGCGGTGGACTCATCACCCTGGTACGCAAATCCATCAACTTTTCAGATACCAGTGCACACACAAAGTCCCTTCTCCCCCCACATGACACCACAACAGAAATACAATCAATTAAAATACGCATCAGTAACAAATCACACATAACAATTGCCAACACGTACATTCCCCCTCAATCGTCCCCCACAGTACCACACAATTACTCTCCACAAATACACCACATCAATAACATACCCAACATTATCCTGGGTGGTGATTTCAATGCCAAGGCATCAGCCTGGCATGCCAACAACCCTGACACAGACAGAGGGCTGGTATAACAATCCCTTAAACTTTTCATACTTAATAATCTCCATCAACATAACCATATCCCACACCATGCCCTCTTCCTCCCATCAGCCCCAGACATCACCTTTTGCTCCGCAAACCTCACCCCCACAACATCCTGGAGAGTGGTCAAAACCCTTGGCTCTGACCACCTCCTGATCATCATCACTACCAAAACCAGAATCACCCCAACTGGTCACAGTCACACATACACTAATTATAAGAGAGCCAACTGGGAGGACTTCACAACTGAAACGGAACAACACTTTGAAACATTAAACAGTACACCCATCACAAACATCAACACTGCTGTGCACACTTTCAATACAATTATCCAAAATGCAGACAAAAGACACATCTCCAGAGGAAACAGAAGGAGACACAACCCCAACTTCACACCAGAAATTCAAGGCCTCATCAGTCAATGGGACATACTACGACACCCCCCAACAACCCATACACAAGACACCATACAACAAATACAAGAACTCAACTCTCAAATAAACAGTGAAATATCAGAACAGCAAACACTAAATTGGAATAATTATCTCCAAACACCTGATCACAAAACAAACAACAGCAAACTCTACAAAACACTAAAAAGCATCACACTCTCCTACAGCAACACTACACAATCACATGCTGCCATCACAACAACAGACACCATACCATCACACAAACAACAAGCAAACACGCTCACCAATCACTTTTCACACGTCAGCCATCTAAACCCCCATCAAGACGACCATGTCATCCAACACATGAGACAGTTCCCTACAGACCCTGCCTTCGCACCTTTCACTTACAACCAGACAAAGCACATCATTAGCAATCGTAGGCACTCATCTGCCTGTGAACCAGACAATACTGTATAAGCAATACACCTTTAACACCTTGGACCACAAGGTATACAAGCACTCACCAACATATCAAACTACAGCTTCTCACACAACGTAATACCCAACATCTGGAAGCATGGAACCATCATTATTCCCAAGCCCAACAAAGACCACACGTTACTTTCCTCACACCGCCCCATCGCACTCCTCTGCACATCCTCCAAAGTCACTGAATGACTGGTATTACAACTAGTTACACCTCACACCCCTCTAGCCCCATCACAACATGGTTTTAAGCCACTACACTCCACAAACACCCTTCTTACAGACCTTACACAAAGAGTTTTTGATGGCATACATTCAACTAGGTCACGACACAGAACACTCCTAGTCACACTAGACTACCATTTGATACAATCCCCCGCTACTACCTCACAAACAAAATTTTCAACACAAACATGCACAATAACACAAAAAGATGTCTGGCAAACTATTTAGCAGCCAGATGTGCACACATAACATTTGCCAGTCAATCTTCAAACATCAGGAACTTCACAAATGGTGTCCCCCAAGGATCTGTTTTGTCCCCTACTCTCTCTAACCTATACATGCATGAAATACCCATACCCCACACACCACAAATACACATAGCCTCCTACACAGACGATATAACACATGTAGACACCAAAACTCAAAGAGCAGCCGAACACATCCTCCAACCTTAACTCAACACACTACACGAATAGTTCACCACAAATAGGCTCAACATAGTCCCAACCAAATCTACAGTGATCTTTTTCATCAACTGGACAGCAGAATATAGTCACATTCCACACCTCACCATAAACAACACTCCCCTACCACACACACAAGCACACACACAAAATCCTTGGAGTAACATACAATACAGCAGTATATCGTCACATTCCACACCTCACCATAAACAACACTCCCCTACCACACACACACACACACACACACACACACAAAATCCTTGGTGTAACATACAATACATCAATGTCAATTAAACAACACATCACAAACATTAAAGATTCTCATAAATTAACACCAAGACTCACTGCCTTGAGGTCACTTGCCCATACAACATTTGGACACATCAAAGAAACCACCACCACAGTATACACACAATACATATGTTCAGTGATGAATTATGCAAGCCCTGCTTGGGCTTCTAACCTCACTAAAACACACTACAATATCCTACAGACCATACAGAATAAGGCTCTAAAAATAATCACAGGCTGCACAGCTACTACACCCATAGACCACCTACACCAAGAAACTAAAGTCTTCAAAGTCAAGAATCATCTAGACTTGAGATATTCTTGCTGCAGCCTGCACAAACCCACACCATCCACTACACTACATGGCAGCACATCCACACACACCAAGGAACATCAAAACAACACCCTGCAAATAATATCATACACAAATACCGTCATCTCTCCCCCTTGCCCGCCTCAGACCAGATTCCAGAAGCATATCCTTACTCAAATCACTTGCCGCTCCATTCAGTCACTAAAAGACAACACACAGCTGCATGCACAACCTCCTGATATCCACCCTTCAGAATCCTATCTCCTCGTGAGGACAGGGTCCACCTGGCCAGGATGAGATATGGGCATAATCTAGCCCTCTTGATTTATCAGAAAAGGCTGGATGACTCTGTCGCTGATGCCTGTCCCAGATGCAACACAGCACCCCATACTATTAACCCTTTTGCGTACGGTAAATTTTATTAAGCTTTACGGCTCACAATTTTACTCCCCCGCGCGCTCCACTGGCAGCCCGTGGGACGCATATTACACGTATTCTCGCCTCATTTTCGCCACCCAAACCTCAAAATATTGCCCTGAAACCCACATCATCTTATTCGCCGATGTTTGTTCTAGCTGACAAGCAAAAAACAAAAAAATACGAATAAAAGTACATTAGGCCGCCATGAATAAACATTTCGGAACATGCACCTCACTTCCCAACATCGTCGTTTGAATGTTTTTCATCAAACAGAAAATTGTTATTAGAAGTTTTGATAGAGAATTTCATTAGCTTTCAAATGAGGTGTGTCCAGTTGTGATGCGATTTGTAGGTTTTGAGAAAATAGCTAAAAACTAAAAGCCATTAAAAAAAAAAAAAGTTTTTTTCCAGGGACCTCTAGCGCAGAAGTTTTCTCACCCAACTTATGTTTTTATTACATAGTCTTATGTAGAATTTCATGAGCTTTCTCCTGATAACTGGTTTATTTTGATACGCCTCACAGTTCCCGAGTAAATCGCAAAAAACTACAGGGTACTTGCGGCCGCGGTGCACTTTCCTCTTGGGCGGACAAAAACCGTTATAATTCCGCCTATGTAACAAGGACTTTTCATTATATAAATTAAATAGTTGTGTACTGTTTATACGTAGAGTTCACTGATCTTTATCATGGTCCTTACAGGAAATCGATTAGCACAATAGTTATCGAGCAAACGGAGGTCAAAGGTAGAATACTTCCCCGAGCGGTGACAGCAACAAGAAACACTCGCTTCGCATGCCTGTACCTAAAAACTTAGCTTCCCATGCCTTTCCCTTTATATTTCTTTTCAAGTACTGATGTTTACTGTTATATTCGTCCTCATGATGTTGTCAAAACATCAACGCGACTATTACCTGGACCGAAGAGAAGAACATACCTTCAGGTTCACTCTCATTTATTCCTGTCTCACCCATACCTACATATTTTCGCTTGCTAGTGGTTTTATTTTGTTTTATTCAAAGTCTAACTGTAAAATGTACAAGGGTTTCACTTTTTGTATTACTATAAGAATGTCAACATCACCTCTAGTCTTTGTCATAGTTACTGATAATGAAGCTGTACTTTCTGCCCTCCACCTCTCTCTCACTTTTTTTTCCCTCCACCACTCTCTCTCTCTCTCTCTCACTTTTTTCCCTCCACCACTCTCTCTCTCTCTCTCTCTCTCTCTATACATATATATATACACACACACACACACACACACACACAGGTATATATATATATATTTTTTCCTCCTTGCCCAAAGGTTGCCCTAAACACATGATATCACGAGATACACCCTAAACTATCTCCACGAATACTCGTGGCAAATATCACTCAAAGTTCACAGAAATCATAACTTTTCAGCAAATTTCTGCAAGGTACAGTACCTGTCCACTGATGTCCGTGGTTGCCGGCCGTCTTTTACGCCACCTGTATGTCACACTGGACAATATCCCTCCACAAACAATTGTGACACATATAAATAACATTTCACATACAGCATAAATTTGCAACAAATGTCTTTGCAATGTACATTACCTGTCCACTGACGCTGGCGGTTGGCTTGCGTCCTTACCTCACCTGCACACCTGACACAGAGGTATCGGAAACCTATGCCACACACCCTAAAATATTACTTCATGAATACTCATGGAACATTTCAATCACATTGCACATGAACTCTAAGGTATCTAGATACAGTAAACCTTCCATAAGTCGAACTTTTAGAAGACGGAATCTTTGGTTACCCGAACTCAGGTCGAGACCACGTATGAAAGTAGGCTGAAATGCGAAAGTAGGGAGAGAAATGGCGCCAGGCGGACGCGCCAGGCGGACACGCCAGGCACACACGTGGCGCCAGGCGGACACGCCAGGTGCACACGTGGCGCCAGTCTGCTGCTTGCTTTTGGAGACGGTAGTTGCGCCATTCTTACTGTCATCTAGTGCTGAGCAGTGCTCTCCTTTTGCTTTCTGCCTTGCCATGGAAGGTTCAACGCATAAAAGAAGTGATACTGGCACCTCTAGTCATAAAGGAATCGTTTCGTTTTTGAAGGCTCCAACATGCTTGCATGTGTCGGCCTTGGTCACCTAATGGCGGCTCTCCACGCTGCTCGATCCCTGGCAGCCGCCCTGTTCAGTCCCTTAACCCTTAAGTCACACTTAATGACCTCGTCCCATGTCTTTCTCGGTCTCCCCCTCCCAACCCCTCCCCCAATATTAACACCTCTCACCCTCTGTACCGAATTATCATCCCCCATCCTCTCCACATGTCCAAACCACCTCAGCCTACATCTCCTCATCACAACACCAATACACTCCAGTCCCATCCTACCTCTCAACTCTTCCATCGTAAACCCAGCCCCCCCAGGCCTTGCGCACAGGGACGCACTGCACATCCACCTAATCACTGTCATTTCTGTACGTTTAAACCTGCGAATATCCTCTTCCTTTACTGCCCAGGTCTAAAAAAAAAAAAAAAATGTGCATGTGACTTAGTGTAGTGATCATGATTAAAGTTCAGTACTATTATTACTGAAAAGGTTACATTGCAGTCTATTACAGTGATTACATTTAGGTTTAGTTCTTAATACAGAGTGAAATAAATACTGGGTACTGTTTAGAATTAACGTTAAAGTGTGAACTCACCCACCTCCGTCTCCAAAACAAAACAAACTGCTGACGAATCTACTGCCTCTAACGAAAGGTGTTACACTGCAGTCTATTACAGTGATTACATTTAAGTTTAGTTCTTAATATAGAGTGAAATAAATACTGGGTACTGTTTAGAATTTACGTTAAAGTGTGAACTCAACCACCTCCACCACCTCCGTCTCCAAAACAAAACAAACTGCCGATGAATCTACTGCCTCTAACGAAAGGTGTTGCACTGCAGTCTATTACAGTGATTACATTTAAGTTTAGTTCTTAATGTAGAGTGAAATAAATACTGAGTACTGTTTAGAATTTACGTTGAAGTGTGAACTCAACCACCTCCACCACCTCCGACTCCAAAACAAAACAAACTGCCGACGAATCTACTGCCTCTAACGAAAGGCAAATTATGTGCACTGAATTCTTTCTTTTTTGTTTTTCTTTATTAATTTATACACTGTATATGCTCCTTTACTTTAGTGTTAAGAAGACAAGTAATAAGCATTATTTTGCAATTTGGGGGGGGGTGAAAATCCACCTCCAACACACGCTGCCGACAGTCTGTACTGCCTCTGTGAATGATTTTCTACCAATTAATCACTTCAGTACTGTGACGTCTATTTTTACTTTATTTACGCTTCCTCCAGCCGATTTTATGGCACTCAGGACTGGACTCACATACTGAAGGGGCTAACAAAGGCTGTACCAACCCCGTGCACTTCCACAGATCCAACCTACACTGATTAAAATTGTCTGGTGGCAGCAAGAACAAAATAAAATACACCCAGCACTGAAGGGGTTAAAGGTATATTAAATGCACTAAATTGTTTTTTGTCATAACTTATTTATTTATATATGCTTCTTTAATTTAGTGTTGAAAGGACAAGTAATAGGTATTGCCTTAGCAATTCTGGGGGGTGAAAATTCAGTAATTTAGCAATTTTGGGGGGTGAAAATTCAGTAATTTAGCAATTTTGGGGGGTGAAAATTCGGTAAGACGGAAAATTCGTTAATTCGAACCAGGGTAGAGCCCCATATAGTTCGGTTTATGAAGGGTTTACTGTATATCTGAGCAAGGTATACTACCCGCTCAGTGACATAGGGGAATAATTAGCAATCTAAGCTCACCTCACGCTAATGTATCGCTAACCTATGCCACACACCCTAAAATAATACTTCTCGAACACTTGTGGAACATTTCAATCACATTGCACATGAACTCTAAGGTATCTAGATATATCTGAGCAAGGTACAGTACCTGCTCAGTGACGTAGGGGAATAATTTGCCACCTTAGCTCACCTCACACTAACGTGTCACAAACCTATGCCACACACCCTAAAAATATTACTTCACGAGCACTCGGGGGGCATTTCAGGTACACTTCACACTAAATAAGATACAAACACATGACTTTTGCACTGATTCCACCCCTACCTCCGTAATTATTCCGCACCTGACTTTGGTAAGTGATGATGCAGTTTTGCCTCGAGAGTACAATGCAACTCAATCTATGGCACACACCAAGCACGATCCTGAACACAGGCAGCATGTTTCACGTATTTTCACACTAGTTCATATGCATTTATAACAAAAGTAACAAATTCCATTCCTAAAAACCACCTCTAATACTCCCTTCCCGACTATGGCATAACAGATAACACTTGCCCCTTTCAAGTCAATGACTATTACCGTATGTAAAGGCTCTTACGTCTGTTTTTCCAATAGGCAAGCCACTATATATATTTCACACAAATATACAGTCAAGGCTTCACTTTTTCATACATATATTTACTCACAGCACTCGTCCCTGGGGAGGATTGGGGAGACGGGAGTGGTAGAACCCCGCCACAGTGAACCCTTTATCGCTGGTAGGCCTAACGGCTGATAACGAACATCAGTGCTTCTCTAGTTATATATCTATGTTCCACCAACATAATCACATCAAAATATGCTCACAAATAATCTACTATAACACTGAGTCTAACAGGGGCATTGCCTCGGCCGGGAGGGGGGAGAATTAGTAGGATTTAAAGGGACACACACTCGCGCAACCTCACGGCTTGGCTGCTGGTCAGGTACTGCTTTGCCTAGCCCCGGACACCCCCCCCTACACCCCTGACAGTATTGCCAATGTCTTGCCTCGGGAGAGACGCGCGGCCGCTAGAACGCACCAAAATTTCACGCAAATTGGCCAAAAACTTTATTTTTGGTTAATTTTTTTTTGTTTTTTCATGCGTTTTGAGGCCATGTGCGTGGGCACAACCCATCACGTGAAACGCACATCGCGGTGCCATGCGCGAAAGGGTTAAACGCATTATGGAATACTGCATTGCACACATCATCTGCGCCAACAACACAAAATACACTCCTTGTGAGCTCTGTGAGAAAGCCCAGTCTCGGCCGTGGCCTTCCTTAGGGACTCGGAGCTGTTCGGCCAGACTGCCTAGGGAACAACTACTACTACTACTACCTATACATGCACGACATACCCACACCCCACAAATACACACAGCTTTCTATGCAGATGACATAACATTTACATGTACACACCAAAATGCAAACACAGATGCACACATCCTTCAACCTTACCTCAACACACTACACAAATGGCTCACCACAAATAGGCTCAAAATAGCCCCAGCAAATCTACAGTGACCCATCTCACAAACTGGACAGCAGAACACAGTCACATTCCATAAACAACACTCCCCTACCACACACACACATACACACACACACACACACATACACACACACACACACAAACACACACACACACACACACACAAACCCAAAATCCTTGGTGTAACATACATCAATGTCATTTAAACAACACATCACAATCATTAAAGATAAATTAACACCAAGACTCAATGCTTAAAGGGCACTTGCCCATACAACATTTGGACACAACAAAAAAAACACCACCACAGTATACAAACAATAAATACGTTCAGTGATGAATTATGCAAGCCCTGCTTGGCTTCTAACCTCACAAAAACACACTACAACACTCTATAGACCATACAGAACAATGCCCTAAAAATAATCACAGGCAGCATAGCTACTACACCTGCAGACCACCTACACCTAGAAACCAAAGTCCTGAAAGTCAAGGATCATCTAGACTTGAGAGGCACCCAAATTCTCGCCGTAGCTCCCACAAACCCACATCATCCACTACATTACATGGCAGCTCATCCACACACACACACCAAGGAATATCAAACCAACACCTAACACACAATATCATACACAAATACCATCATCTCTCCCCCCTCGCCCACTTCAGACCAGCTTCCAAAAGCATATCCATATTCAAATCACTCGCCACTCCACTCAGTCACTCAAAGACAACACACTGCTGCATGCATGGCCTCCTGATATCCACCCTTCTGAATCCCATCTCCCTCATGAATACGGGGTCCACCAGGCCAGGCTGAGATGTGGGCATCATCCAGCCCTCTTGAGATATTGGAAGAGGCTGGATGGCTCCATCACTGATGCCTGTCCAGGATGCAACACAGCACCCCATACTATTAAGTACATTATGGAAGACTGGACTGCACACAATCACTTGTGCCAACAACACAAAATACACTCCTTGAGAGCTGTGTGGGAAAGTCCAGTCTTGGCCGTAGCCTTCCTTAGGGACTTAGGGCTGTTTGGCCAGACTGCCCAGGAAACAACTACTACTACAGTTGATACTGATGATGAGGAAAAATGGTATGGGTGAATATGATAATAAGAGCAATGGTGGGTGTAATGATATATATGTTACGGTGAGAAGTGAACAAAGGCAGTAGCTGTGCAAGGTAGGTACCAAATGTATTAGTGAGAAAGTTGATTAGCATGATAACACAAACATTCACAAAGACAGGAGGCAAAGCTCAGTTGATGCTAATGATGAAGACATATAGTATTGGTGAATGTGAAAACAGTAATGACATTGGTACAGATAACATGTTTAGGTTTGAGGTGGACAGAGGAAGTGGTTGTGTAAGGTGGGTACTAACTGAGCGACATCACTAGGGTCGATCTCCTCATCACGGTGAGCAAGTACATCGTCATCCTGCTGGGGTAGTGGTTGAGAGTGCCCACCCGGACAGGTTCCTACTAGGCCCAGCTGTATTGGAAAACATTATGCATTACTATTATAATTATACCATCAATTAAATAATGAAGCTAATTCAAATAGCCATTTTTTTTTAAAGGTAAAATATTAAACAATTCAAAACGATACGAATCATATAATATTAAATATGTACAGATTAATAAATTGCCAGGGGGTAAAAAAAAATTAACGTCTACTGTATCAGGCAGCACACTTCTTTACCTGGACTGAAAGGAAGGAAAACATCATCCTCCATTACTGAAGATGAAGATGACTGCAATAATCCCACTGGCAACTTGTTGTTTACCAATATGATGCTGTTTTAACTAAAACAACATAAACATGTACCATAATTTTTACTGGCATTTTTCCTGTATTTGCAATTCCATAACTAAGTTTATATGGAATATGAAAGGCTATGAATTTGATAACCACATGGCATTATATGTCATACTGTACAAATGCCTAAAGAAGTGATGACCCTATTCCCAGTACCTTTCACTCAGAAAAAAACATCTGGGAACTGCCACGGCCTAGTTATATTTTGTTTATTGCAAACCGGAAAGAACAGTCTTTACGTAAACAATGCCAAAAATCAATATACAAGTGTTGTTACTGTGTATATCTCATATTACATGACAGGAAACCACAAAATACCATACAAAAGAACATGAAACGCACAACCTGTCACTCAAAGGTTTCAGGGTTAAAATGCGGAGACACTCTCATACTGCTTGTTTTACATTCTAAATCAATAATAATGTGGGGGAAATGTCACATGAAATGAAATCTATAGTTAAAAGTAATGTTCAAATTACAGGTGTCATTAAATCATGAACATAACAATCTAAAAGTATATTCTTATCCACATTTAAATCTCTATGCAGGATGAAATTCAGGCAGGAAAACAAAAGCCGTACCATACCGTGAGCGCTGTGAGGAAACAGTGGAAAAATAAAAGGCAACAGAGAAGGCTATCCACTGAATTTTGTGAAAACGTGAAATTATTGGAGAACGACCATACTCTTTTACCTTAACCTGGCCCAGACTTTCGTCCTCTTGCAGCTTAACTCACATGGTCCAATTGAGGCAAGACAATACTACGGGTTCACAGTATTTCCAACGTACTTCTTTCAGACGTATAGTATCATAATCTAGTATTTATATATTTTTACAACTCAGCATTCAAGATGGAGATATGGCAATTTTAGACCAAGTAAAGAGGGTAGTCATTTCTGCAGGCGATGAAATTTCAACCTGTAATAGAATGGCGAAGCATGTGTAATGGTTGATGGGCATCTAAGTGAAAGGTTCACGATCAGTGTGGGCGTGCGACAAGGTTGTGTGATGTCCCCATGGTTGTTCAATATACTGTATATATGGATGCGGTAGTGAGAGAAGTAAAAACATGAGTAATGGAGAGGGGGATAGCACTGGTAATAAATGGTGATGGATGGACTATCTCAAATTTGTTGTATGCTGATGATGCAGTACTACTGTACTTGCAAATACCGGACAAGAACTTGGTAGACTAGTGAAGAGTTTTGCTGATGTCTGTGAGTGTCATGCATTAAGAGTAAATATAGAAAACAGTAAAGTGATGGTTACTGAGGATGAAGGTGACTCCTTGAGCGATGTTATAGCGAATGGAGAGGGGCTGGAATTGGTGAGACAGAAAAGAGAGGAAAATGTGCAAAAGAAGTGGAAAGTAGAGTGACACAAAGAAGAAAAGTAGCTGGTGCAATGAAGGCCTTGATAAGACACAAAGGCTTGAGTGTTGCAGCTCCACGAGGCTTACATGAAGGAGTGTTAGTGCCAACTTTAACATACGGATGTGAGACTATGGTGTGGCATGAAAATGAAGTCAGGAGTGACAGTAGTGGAGATGGGACTGCTGAGGAATGTATGTGGAGTACAGAGGGTGGATAGGATACAAAATAATGTGATTCATGAAAGATGTGGAGCGAGGAAGTCGGTGGACACCAAAATTGAAGAGAGTGTACTGAGATGGTATGGTCATGTGGAGGGAATAGATAACAACAGAGTGATGAAAAAGGCATGCCTGAGCGAATCTGAAGGAGGAAGGAGCCGTGGTAGGCCAAGGAGAAGATGGAGAGATATGGTGGATAAGTGTATGAGGAAGAGTGGTGTGGAAGTCGGTGAGGATAGGGAACTGACAAGAGACTGACCTGGCTGGATGAATGTTGTGAAGAGAAGTGCATGATCAGGGATTTGGCACCCCTTTTTAATGTGGCAGCATCCGGACTGACTCTATTGGATACGTTTATGTGAAGTTACAAAATGTGGTGAATGTCTTTGGCGTATCTGATAGAGCCAGGATTCCATGGGCTTGAATGGTGAGTGAATGGAAGCGTGGCCCATTGGACTGGGCAAATTTGGGCTGTCTGGACACTGCTACTTCTCACCCTGCCCTAGGGCGGGAAAGGAGGTCCGGATGATGATGATGATGATGATGATGATGATGATGATGATGATGATGATGATGATGATGATGATGATGAATGACTACTGTGTGAGTTATACTTACTGCATACATGTGTTTAATCCTTTATAACACTCAGGCAAAATGACAAGGCTAGGGGCCAAGGGCATGACTTCTGTGGTGGCCATCCCATCATCATCATCTTCATTTTTCGACCTTTTGTTCCCATGTTCAAACTGGGGTTGGAAGTGCGATGGCTTTTCTCCACTGCTTCCTATCCTGGATTAAATCTTCTTCAATACCCAGTCTTCCCACATCTTGCATTACAACACTTTTCCAGGTCTTCTTAGGTCTTCCTGGTGGTCGACGTCCCACCACTTCCAGTTCCTCAGCTATTCTCACACACTTCCCTTCCTTACTCCTCCTCACGTGCCCAAACCATCTAAGCTGCTTCTGCCTCAAGATGATATCGAAATCCTTCACCCCGCATCTTCTGGCTACCCCCTCACTCAAAACTCTGTCCTCCCATCTCACTCCTGCCATGTATCTTAACATTCTACGATCAGTACTCCTCAGAACATTCGTCAGTCTATCTGTCAAAGCCCATGTTTCAGCACCATATACCTATACTGATCTAATGAAGGCCTCATATATTTTACTTCTGTGTCTCAGTGGAATGTGTTTGCTGACCAGTCGGCTAACTAGTTCCTTCCACTTTAGCCACGCTGATGCCACTCTTGTTCTAACTGATCTCTCCACCCCTGCTTCACAGTTCAATACAACTCCTAGACAGCAAAACTGCTGCACTTCCTGTACTGTGCCCTCATTCACCTCTAGCGCATCCTCTGCTTCATCTCCCTCCGCCTCTCTTCTTATGCAGGCTGGGCAGCGAAAATTTTGCACTCCTCTCACATTCTGCAGACCTGAACACCTTCTATGGCACCACTTATTACACTCTGTGCACAACACTGAGTTCACTCCTACTCCTCTGCCACAGCATCCACATGGCCATTTTCCTAAATGAATTCTTTCTACTGATTTCTTGTCTGTCACCATTAACTTTGTCTTATCCATATTTATTTTCTTTCCCCTCTTTTCCATTCCCTTTTTCCATCTATTAAACATTTCCACCACTTCTTTCTTAGTCTCCGCTGTCAGCACTAGGTCAACGGCATACAGCAATTCCCATGGGCCTTCCCCCCTACATTCCCGTGTTGCTTCCTCCATTACTACATTAAACAGCAATGGACTCAGTGCTGAACCTTGATGTACCCCAACTCCTATTCCAAAATTTCCTGATGTTCCTGCTGTTGTCTTGACTTTTGATCTTGTATCAATATAGAGAGACGACAGCTGCAATGAGTCTCTCAGGCACATTCTGTCTTCTCAAGGCCCACTCTATAACTCTCCTTGGTACTCTACCAAAAGCTTTTCCCAGGTCCACAAACAAGCATTTCCTCCTCTGTTAAAACTTTTCCTGCAACTGTCTCATGATGAATATTGCATCCAATGTGGATTTACCTGCACAAAATTCAAACTGTCCGTTATCTATCTATCTTCACTATCTGCTTCAGCCCTCCTTCCAGCACCTTTCTGAATATGTTCATTCCATGCTCCAACAGTCTGACCCCACCATTTAGAATGGTCCCCATAAGGTATGTTATTTCCAAAGCGTGAAATTTCTTGAGAGAAAAGTCTTGTACTGCCTGAATTCTCATGTATTAAGCAAATGGGCTGTATAAACATATAAAAACTTGCGCCCCTTGCAACCAGCTGTGGCCTTCTCGACCCATCGGAAAATGCGAATTTCTGGCTGAAATTTGCAAACTGGATGATAGTTGAGGTGCTATCAAAATTCAAGCTATCCAAATTTTATTGCACAAAATTTGAGAACCTACTGTGTGTGCAAAGATCTTTAACCTGGAGTGACTCCAAAGCTCAAAGCTACTGGAATGAGTTACCAGGTAAGAACACAGCACCAAGACAGTGAACAGATCGATATTCTGAGTAACTTACTTAAAGTGTTAGGTTGCCCCTTAAATCCAAGTCAAGATTTTCCTCGGACAATAAAAAGGCTCTGCTGTCAAGATTACTGTGTTAACCAATTCTCTACACTGATCAAAAATGATCCCATCACCCCCAACCATGAATATAGGACAGTTAAATGTACTGTAATACAGTATGTATGGACATACCCTTTACGTATAGTTGGGCAATGGATATTATTACAGCAGAAATTATTAGTGTACTGTTCCATTTCATTCACTCAGTCACAGATTTTTTACACGAACTGAAAAGAAAAACCAGTTAAGAATGATCACTACATTTCACAGTACATATTACACAAGATTTTCTTACATGTGGTATTTGTTCATGGCTGTTGGGCTGACTCATGCCCCCCTCAGGCAGGTGTCTCTGGAAGTACATCTGAAGGTTGGCTCCCCCATCCGAGGCTCGCCGCCCAAGCCCCCCTGCCAGTACGTCACATCATTATACACTTATCCTATAACAATGCTATCTTCCTGTATAAATGATGCACTTTGCATTGAAAGGTGACAAACATATCATCATGCAAAAATTAGAAATATGACATGCACCACTACTGTCATCCTTGCTCTACACAATGGCAGTGAATGAGTGTACCTTACTCAGCTGGAAATGTGGAAGTCTTAAGAAACTTGAATGCACACTGCATTAGGAGATGGCAGGGTGTGAGACTTGGCTTGACATTAACCCCTTCAGTCTGATGATGCCCTTTACAATTCATTTTGTTGCTACCAAATTTCATTCCACTTACAGACAGTGTCAGGACAGGGATGGGAGCAAGGTTTTATGCAATCCCTCCAATTCAAAATGTCTGTCTTGAAGTGAATAAATCAGTCTGAAGACAGCAAGAATAA
>JAGKTI010008183.1:11782-24335 GCA_018397915.1 Birgus latro | reverse complement strand
TAGACAGTCCTCCAGTTCAGTTACATGGCCTATTATTTATTTTATTCTTACCACCCTCAGATGACTTAATTTAGTTTATATGAGAATTTTCAAACTGGAGGGGTTAGGTATTGAGTCTGTTAACCACATCATTAAAGTAGTTGTGCCTCCCCTGTGTTGAGTAAAATTTTTTGGCAGCAGCAAGAATATAATACCTGTAACGAATGTCCCCATGCTGAAGGAATTATTATCGTAAAAAGAACCAAATGTATTCATTCATTCATTCATCATTCATCATCCAATCCTATGTTGCCTCATGAGGAGCATAGGAGCCTGGGCTAGGCAAGTTGGTCCTGACATTTAAGATGAGAGTGACCAGCCTCATTCATCCCTGAGTGGCATTACGTGAGCTATTAACCTCAACCACCCCTTGGATATAAACCTTCACTGACTCAATCTGATTGGAGCACCATAATTACCCACTAAACCACCAGGCACCATAATTTAACCAAATGTTAAAAAAAAAAAATGGAACTTATAAAAAAGGCTTACCCACTACCTGTACTAAACTTTATTCTTGATTTTCTGTATTATCAGACACCTAGCAGGTTTCAGTCTTAGGTGCCAGTCAGAGTAAGTCAAAGAGAAAGTTGCTGTAAGTCATATAACCCATACTTGGCTGCTTCCAGTTCAGAAGTTTGAGTGACAGCCTTTCATTTGTGGGTTTGAAATTCCTAGTTGTGGCAGGAAATTTTGTCAGTTCTTTAGTGGCAGCTTGGATCTAGGCTGGTCATTTACCCTTAAAACCCATAACTAGATATGTAAACTCTATCCTAGACAATTTACCAATCAGCAAGGCTCCATGTCCAGATGGAATTCCTCCAATTGTTTTGAAAAAGTGTTCCCCAGAACTTGCTCCTGTTCTAGCTAAAGTATTCAGACACTGCATACATACTTCTTCATTCCTTAATTCTTGGAAGGAAGCCAATGTCCACCCAATTCCGAAGAAAGGAAGTTCATCTGTCCCCTCTGACTCTTAGTAAAGCACATAGTTAGGAGCATGGCGGCTCCATGGTATTGTGCCTGACTCGAGACCGAAGGGTCGTGAATTTGCACCACGCCTGGGTAAGCTGCCTTGCCAGGAGAGGTAGTGCTCTCATATCACCTAGCTGGTTGTAGCAGCTGTGAGTCAGTGGGTTAGAGCGCCCTGACCAAAGGGTCAGAAGTTCGAGTCCACCCAAGGGTCATTGGTAGACATAAGGAAGGGCACCTGGTCATAAGGTGCCACATGGCCCCAACCAAAGTCCTTTACTTAGGGGCAATGCCTTAGCCCTTACCGAGAAAGGGGACGTGGCATTAAAAAAAAAAAAAAAAAAAAATCTTGAATCCAACAACTTAATCACAGTATTGATAGACAGTGTAGTTTTCACCACGAAAGATCCACTGTTGGTATACTCAGTTACTCAGTCTGTTGACTCATACCATCCATCAGTCAATTGACCAACATGGAGGAACTCATGCAGTAGCCATTGATATTCCTAAAGCTTTTGACAGAGTGTGGCACTGTTCCCAGCCGTCCAAAATCCCCTCCTATGGCCTGACGTCTTTTGTTCCTCTGCTCTCATATATCAGCAACAGAAAGATAAAAGTAAAAGTAGATGATATATATTCCAATTTCCACTTGATAAATGCCAGCATGCCACTAGGATAGTTCTGGCTCCAACCCTGTTCCTAATTATTTTAATGATCTCTCACCTGTCACCCATAATCCCATCCATTCATATGCAGATGACACAACACTTCACAGTTCATTCACACTTAAACACCCATTCACGAATTTGATATCTCTAACTCACAGCTTAGTAGAGCAATCTCCATGAATCAAGACTTATCTGAAATCACTGAATAGGGACAAAATAACATTGTTTCATTTAATGCTAGGAAAACCAAATACTCTGCACTGAGTGACAAGCCAAATGGTTTCCTGTAAACCATGAAACCATTTACCATGGTGGGTGGTAACCATATAATGAAATCATGACACCTGGTGGTTTAGTGGGAAATTAAGGTGCTCCACTCGGATTGAGTAGGTGCAGGTTTATATCCAAGGGCTAATTGGGGTTTATTGCTCACGTAATGCCACCCATAGATGAGTGAGGCTGGTCACTCTCATCTTAAATGTCAGGACCAACCAGGTGTGCACCTGGGGGGGGCCCACCGGGCCTAGGCCTCCCCCATAGCTCTCTGGGTCCTATTAAAATTTATATATAATTATTTCGATGACAACAAAACATGATAAATTGGCAAGTACAAACAAAGAGTAACACATGAGCCAGCAGCTCCCTGACTTTAAACCTGTATGTGACCTCCCCATAATTATCGGATTACCTGACCTCACCTCACTACAGCCCCCCCCCCATAGAAAATTCCTGGGTGCGCCCCTGGAACCAACTTGCCTAGCCCCCGGGCTGCTATGCTCCTCTTGGGACAACGCTGAATTAGATGATGAATGAATGAATGAACTAATAGACAGATATTGTCTGATTCTTATATTATCTTCAGTGCTGCTAATATTCCTACCGGTATCTTAAAGAGTATTGAAATTCTCGGTGTTTCACTTAACAGTGCCCTCAGCTGGACCTGTCATGTTAGATCACTTGCTAGAACCGCTTCAGAGAAACTTAGATTATTGTACAGAGTCCATAACTTCTTCACTGACGAGCAGTTAGCTGTAATTTACGAGAGTCGTGTGCACTTAGCTGGAGTATTGCTCACCCTTGTGGAATTGATGTGGAGAGGTTGCACAAAAACAACTAGAAAAAATTCAGAACAAAGCTGTTAGAATTATTAATAACCCTTCTGTTACAAATGATCTGCCTCCCCTATAGGTAAGAAGGAGTGTTGCCTCCCATGCATTATTTTACGGATACTGTACTTTAATGGCAAATGCATAGGCGAAGTTGTGTCCATTGTGCCACCTCTCCATCCCTTCCTCTGTGCTACATGGGCATGTGGTAGTGCCCATGACTGGACTGTCATACTGCCATGTTGCAGAACTTCGGCCTATCAGTATCAGAATTCTTTTATTCCCCGAACTGCATCTCTTTGGAACTTGCTTCTCCAGAGTGGTTTCCCCCCAAACTTAAATGTGCGGCTGTTCAAGTCCAACTGTTACAGACTTTTAAAGAATGGAGGACACCTATAATCTGCTGTATGGATAATTTTTTTTTATTATTCGTTTGTTTTTCCTTCCTTTGTTGTGTAAAAAAAAAAAAAAGATAAAAGTGCTTCACTTTTATCATTTAGGCACCTATGTCTTTAAAGAGTAATGTGATACTGGCTTTTATTTTTTATTTTCTGTTTTCTGGTATGAGGACAGAATTGTACTATAGAATGGGTTAAATACAGTGCTGTATTATGATACATACCATATTGTTTTACACTTGCCTGTCCAGTTGATAGTGACGCATTCATCACATTTAATGAAACAGCTGGATATACAGTATATTGTACCTTGTTGCATATTCCAACTGGTAGAAATCTTGTAGCTTATGTATGGAATTGCCCATTTTGGGGGGATGTATGCTGTATTCAGCTGAGTGTAGCTCTGCTCTGTACATGTATACAGTATTTTATTAAACTTGGAATGTGACTGATGTGGAAAAGCTCATATGCATCTATACCTGTATGCTGATATCCTCGAGTAAAAAGGAAACATACCAGTAATTACCTAACCCTTTTTTTGTGTGTTAGATGTGATTGAATGAAATTACTCAGAAGTATTGTGTTTCCTTTTTCCTTCTGGATATTAACATACCCATGAATCACATGCATTTAAATTATTTGTTTCCATACGCTGTATACAGTAGGCGCGGAAAGTATTGATGTTTTTTTGCCGACGTCATTCTTTTTCGCGTTAAGTGAAGTAGGGTCAATACTACCCTCCCCTGTGATGCGAAATGAGCTGACGCTTTTTCAACGGGAGCTGGCAACCCTGCTTGATAGGTTTGGCACCACAGGAGCAGGCTCAGTAATGTTTGGGCAGCCACAGGAGGAGGATTGTCTCTGCGTGTGATGCACCACGAGGGCATGTTTTGACTCAAATAAACACAGTTATTTGGTTACCTACCACATTCTCATCATGCCTAAAGTAACCACAAGCAAGGACAAACGTGTGGAAGTGATTACTTTATACAAAGCTGGCCACAAACTCCCATTTATTGCAAATCAGATGGTGTTAGACTGAGGACAGTGCAGAGACTGGTGAAGCGGTTCAAGGACAGTGGGGAGGCCATTCCTCCCACTCCACTTCCCAAGCCTGGGAGACCTCGTAAGACAACCTTCAGGACCCATCAGCTGATCTCAAGGCAAGTTAGCAAGGATCCAAGGCTAACAGCACGGGATTTAAAAGAAAAGAACCCACAGTTGCTGGCAGATGAACCCACAGTTGCTGGCAGATGTGTCTGTCAGAAGTGTGCAGCAGCTGTCGCATGACGATCTGGGCTACAGGAGTTTTTGTGCTCGTAAAAAACCACTGCTAACTGCATTTCAGAAGAAAAAGAGAGTAAATTTTTGTAAGAAATATCTTGCCTGGAGTGAGGAGCAATGGAAAATTGTGCTTTGGAGTGATGAGTCAACATTTACTGTCACTGGTACCCCTTCATCACGAGTGTACCGCAAACCAGGCAGTGACCCCCTGGATCCTAAGTACACTTCCAAGTTTGTTAAATACCCAGCCTCACTCATGGCTTGGGGCTGCTTTACATATTATGGTGTTGGTGAGTTGGTAATTCTACCTGCAAATGAAAAAGTGAACCAGAACAATTATTTGGAGCTATTATGTGATGTTTTAAAGGCAAGAGTATTTATGCAAGATTCTGCCCCTGGACATGTTGCAAAGTCAGTGAAACAGTGGCTAACAGACTGTGAGGTTCCCTTTATTCGAGATTGGCCCGGAAACAGCCCAGATATCAATCCCATTGAGAATTTATGGGCGCACATGAAGCGGCAGCTGCGTAGTATGGACACATCATCTTTGCCTAAACTTGAGGCTGCAGTCAAGCAGCTATGGAGCAGTTTTAGTCTGTCTGTTCTGCAAAACTACGCCATCAGTCTCCCCAGACGCCTTAAGAAGATAATAAAGGTGAAGGGGAATGCCAGTAAATACTAAATTCAATGGTGAGTGTTAATTTATTTGTTTCTCCTTGCTAACCACAAGAATGTTTTCTT
Source organism: Birgus latro (assembly GCA_018397915.1). NCBI lineage: Eukaryota > Metazoa > Arthropoda > Malacostraca > Decapoda > Coenobitidae > Birgus > Birgus latro. The sequence goes on along the minus strand of JAGKTI010008183.1, from coordinate 19,127 downwards.
TTTTTAAGATGGCGTCAGCACTTTCCGCGCCTACTGTATATACATTTCTCAGTGTGGTCAGTACAGTACTATATATAATTTTTAATGTCAGTTGTTCTTGTTTCTTTCAGACAGTTTATAGGTTGATCCTCACAGATGTTGACTATAAAGCATCTTTACATTGATTTTGTTAGTGAAAAGAAGACATTCCTCCTCCATCAGGGTGTAATGACAGCAGTCATTGTCTTAAAAATCCATTTTCTCCTCCTGAAGAAGATGACAATGATGATGATGACTATTAAAACAGGATGTAAGTATTTCCTATGCACATGGACATCCAGCATAACACACACACTGTCATCAGTAATCTCTTCACAATGATCATGTTTAAGTTTTTCATGCCACCTCCTGATGATTTTTATTTGACCTACGTAACGCCTCATGTATGGGAGGGCTTAAAAAAGATTACATTTAATCCCAACATTTCAGAGTCTCCTAAGATGATGAAAATTGTTTGGAAGCAGCAAAAAATACATACAGTAAAACCTCGATATAACGGACTTCAGTACACCGGAATTCACTTTTATCGGACTCGAGGAGCTACCGGACTAAACTCCTATATATCAGAAAAAGTCCGATATAGCCAGAAAGCAGTCCGGACTGCCTGACAACTTCAGCTATGTTCACCACAATAAGACAAGTAAAAGACATGTTTTTCAGTGCACAATACAGTATTATTATACCATTTGATTAATGTAGTGAAGGTAAAACACAGTACAATACTGCAATGGTGGTGAAAACTACCGAAAAAATCCGGACTAATGTCTGATATATCGGAAAAAGTCCGGATTAGCAGGGGTAAGTCCGGATGTCGCTTTTATGGGAAAATCGCATATTTCGGACTGGCCTGAGCCCCAATTAGTCCGTTATAGTGAGGTCTTACTGTAATGAAATTGAAGGGGTTAAATTGGCTTCAGCCATAAACAAAGTGTACCCATATCGTTCCATTCAGTAGGATGTGTTCACAACCTGCTTATTAATTAATAGTGACATACTGTACACACACACACACACACACATACGAGAACGATTTAATTCTAAATACTCCTCTCTCCTTACAGACATCTCCTGATTCAGGGTTAGCCAGCATAGGGAAGGTTTATTTTGGATATGCCCCACACTCCTTAGGATAATTTATGAACTAGCAGGACACAGTAGGGAGTACAGAAAAAAGACATCATAGGAAAGAGATCAATGAGAACTGCAGGTGAGTTGACAGCTATATATGTAGAATCATCACCATCATGATTCCACCCTGTTTTTTCAAAACTTAATGTGAGGTGTTATAAGAGTTAGAAAACATAGGGGGAAAAAATAAAAGTGGAAAACCATCAACAGCATGCCCAGTGAAATGGACCAAACACTCATTCACATCTTGTTTGAGCCCCAGTATCCTGACTCCACCTAACAGGTCTAACCATCCATTTATATAATTTTTGGGGGGCAGTATTCACTATAGATGCATTTCATGGAATGTCAGGTTTTTAAAAAGAGGGTTCCAAGTCATTGTCATGTGTACCCCTGACATAATTAATCCAACTAACTTGATCTTCTGTAATTTCCTTGCCTATCAACTTCTATTCCCTGCTTTCTCACACTCATATACCAAAGAAATTCACTGAATGTTCTCATGAAGTAGTAGTAGTACTTTATCTTTATTCTCTGGCTTATGACCATTCCCAGAGTGTTTCAAAAGATCTTAGCCATTCCTCTACTGGCTACCATTGGCTTTGATTGTTGCAAGGTAAGTCGTAAAATATATGTTAAATTTTTCTCATTAGGTTTTAAAATCTAATATAGAGCTTTCCAGTCTTATACCAATTCACATACTTCGTGATATTTTTCTAGACCATTACATTTCATTGTGGTTGTGTCCATAGATATTGATAATAAATTACTGAACACTGAATAATTTTACAGTAAAGTACTAATGAACTGACCAGTACCTTACATCAACATGATTACATAAGTACAGTACAGACACGTAATTCCCCTACTTATTTCAGTTGGTAAGAAACTGCTTAAGCACTGCATATCCATGTGCTATTTAATTGCCGTATTGTCTTTTTTTGATTAATATTATCTGAAAGTATTTCTGAACTAGCTTTCACACATCTGGAATACTGCTGGGCCCTCAGAATATTAATCTGTTGCAACAGATTGCCAAATTTTGGTCGAGTATATTCTTCCATCCATCCATCCGTCATCCAATCCTACATTGCCCCATGAGGAGCATAGGAGTCTGGGGTTAGGCAAGTTCCTTGTTATTAGTAAATCCTGGAACTAGAGATCAAAACTATGCGATATTTTCTGAGTTACGTTTAGAGTTGCTGTCTAGTACAAAAGCTTTACTATTGTTGTACCCATGTTTAGCATACTGTACACAGTTGAAAATGGGGTGTTGATCAGCATTTTTACTTTTTTAAGTGGAGGGGGAGGGGGAGAGTCAGCTGTTGCAACTTACTGTGTACCACTTACTTCTTGACTACCTATCCTAATGATTATTTTTTTTTTTACTTCCTCGTCTCCACTCTTCCACTTTTCCCTTACTCTTTTCCCTTCCTTTGTTTGTTTTCTTCCAATCCTCTCCATTTGTGCTCCTAACTCTTGCCCTTAGCTTTCTTTCTTTCCCACTCATTCCTCAGTCTTGTGTTATATCATGGGTGCTTGGTTCCTTGATTTTTTTTTTTTTTTCGTGTTTCATTGTCCATTCCATCTTCATGGTTGCATCTCCCTTCCCCAGTTTTAATTCTCCCATGATCCTCTTCCATTCCTTCTTCCTAACTTGTTCCATATTCTTTAATTTTGTTTATTTTCCCTTTTTTCATTTTCCTGTCCCATCCATCTCACTTTCTTCCTGTGTCTCTCCTTGCACTCTGATCTTTCTTCTGTTCATTGTTCTTCTTCATTTGTCTTGAAATCCTTCTGTTTCCATGCATTTCCCCTGTCTCCCAGTGATAGTCACATGTTTCCATAAATTGCTCTCATCATCATGTTCCTTTTCACACACCTTCTCATTCCCTAATTTCCCATCCAAGTCATTCCTCGTAGTTCCCAAATTCACACCCATTTCCCAACTTTCCATTTCCTCTTCAGATTACCAGAGGAGGGAGGAGGGGGAGTAGTCTGAAATTCCTCCCCTCCTCCCTACTGGGTCATTAACCCACCCCCACTTCCTAAAGCTTGGGGTATGGCCCACTAAGGCAGTTTTACTTCTCGTCCAGCCGTCACTTGGAGTGCTGGAGTTTGGTTAAGTGCCTGTGAGACTGTCTTACGTTTGCTTAAATCCCTTGCTTCGTACACCACCCCTGTCCCCATGTACCCTATGTTTCCCTACACCCCTGCCTTCAGTGTGCTTCCTACACCCCTGCCTTCAGTAAGCTCCATACACCCCTGTCCTCAGTATGCTCCCAACACCCCTGCTTTCAGTATGCTCCCTACACCCCTGCCTTTTGTATCTGTCTTCTGCAGCCCTGCCTTCTAAATTTATCCCATACACACTTTCCTCTGCATCTGTCTTCCCATTTTCCTGACTTCTGTCTCTCCCCTGCACTGTTTTTCCTCTGCCTCGTGAATTTGGTAAGTCCTTGTGTGGGTGTCTTTCATATGCTTACACCCCTGCTTACTACACTACTGTCCACCATTATCTGTTCCATATACCCCAAATCGTTACATATCTTCATCCTAAACCCCTGTCTTGACCACACAGGCCTCTGTGCCCTTGCTTCCTTTCCATCTTCCCTCTGCAACTTACCTTCCTGTGTTCCTGTTTGTTTGCTGTTAACCCTACTTCCTACATCATCCTTGCCTCTGTATAATACTCCTGTTACCGCAGCCCCTATAACTTTGCTTCATATGGAAAGTCTCTGCTCCGTATTCCCCCTCTTTCTCTACCACTGCTGTATTTTACCTCTGCTTCCTACACCCTGACCAAATGCCCTTTTCCATAAACTTTTTATTCTTGGGCCTGCTAGACAATTTCATTTAGTTTAAGGGAGACCTTTTTGAGATAAAGGAGTTTTTAAGTCTAAAATCATGCTAAAACAATATTAAAACAATAATGAGGGAGAAATATAATCATCCCACACCTGCCTTATGTCCAGTGGTAGCAGAGGAGGTGCCAGTTTTGATGACAAAGGAGTGTGACAGTTGTTGAGAAGGTGGTGGAGACAAGAGTGTTGTCGTTGCAGAAGTGGTGGTGGCGGCGGCTGGATAGAGTGGTGTATGAGAAGATATTTGTGGTGGCTTTGGGGAGTGGCACATATAGGGGTAGGAATAAAGGAGCAGGGGAGGATGTGCTCAGCCAGGGGAAGGTCATGGGGATGGGACAGGAATATGAGTGAGGATAGATAGGAGAACATGGACGAAGGAGAGGAATACGGACCGAGAGAGAAAGTTACAGATAGGCTAGGATAGAACAAGGAGAGGAATATGGACAGGGAGACAAGGTGACGGGTATAAAAGGAAGGAGAACAGGAATGAGGAGTAGGGACAGAGCCAGTGACGAGGAGTAGAACAAGGAGAGGAATGGGGATGGAGAGAAAGTGACAGGTATAGAGGGTAGGAATAGGGACAGGAAGAGATAGAGACATGGGCTATGAGAACAAGGACTAAGGAGAGGAACTGGGACATGGTGAGAAATTGACAGCTAGGTAGAGGGGATAAAGGGATAGGGACGAGGGAAAGGAACAGAGACAATGAAAAGCAACCAAGGCTGGGACAGAAGGAAAAATAGATGAACAGGAATATGAGAAACCAGGGAGGCCAGAAACAGACAAAGGCAGAGGAGGTAAGGAGATATAGGCATGGTAGGATCAGTGGAAGGGGAATAGGGAAAATCAGGAGGGCAAGAGCAGGAAAAAATGAAGAAGGTAAAAGCGGGACAAGGGCAGGGAAGCAGGGGTTGGGGAAGGGGAAAAATGAGTGGGGCAGAGACACGGGGTGGGAGATCGACCAAGCAACACACGGAGGGCCTCGTATGAGCACTTAAAATCGCCATCAAGGTCCCTGGTCGGCCTTTATGGTCCCAGACGAGGACTGGGAGGGTGGTATGCAGGTAGGTAGGTAAGAAGGTAGGCCGACAGGTAGGTAAGAGGGTTGGCCGATAGGTAGGAAGGTAGGTATAAAGATGGTTAGGTAAGTAGGTAGGTGGGATGGTAGATAAGTAAACAGTAAAGGGGAGGTAGGTAGGGTCCTTCCCCCCTCTGTGTGTGTGTGTGTGTGTGTTCTTACCTAATTGTTCTATCTAATTGTATCTTTACAGGAATGAGTCAAGCTCGTACTGTCTCGTGTATTAAACCATTTTTATCGTACATATCCTTAAATTTATGAATAGTTTTGGCACACACTTTCATTCGGTAGTGCATTCCACTGATCAGTTGCCCAATTTGGGAAACTGAATTTCCTTACGTCTTTATCGCTTCCCTTTTTATGTAGTTTTTTGCAGTGTCCTCTTGCTGATGCTTCCCCATAGGTTATATATTCATTCATGTCTATTTTCTCTTTCCCTGAGACGAATTTGTATAGCATAATCATGTCTCCTCTTTTCCTTCTCTCCTGTAGTGTTGGTAGATTCAGTTTTTCTAGTCTTTCTTTGTAGCTTAGATCCCGTAAGCTTGGCATCTATCTTGTAATCTTGTAGCTGCCCTTTGTACTTTTTCAATCTTATCTATGTGTTTTTTGAGATGAGGATTCCGGACTACTGATGCATACTCCAGGGTTGGTCTGATGAATGATATTATCTTTCTCAGCATGTCTTCATTTATATATGTGAATGCTGTTCTCATATTAGCAAGCAATATATACATGTTTCGTACCTTCTCACTGATGTGATCAGCTGGAGGCAGTCTGTTATTGATAATCACTCCTAGGTCCTTTTACCCTTACGGATATGTGTAGGGTTGATTATCCTAACTTATAATCGCAGTCTGGTCTTTTCTCACTTTCACCAAACATAATTACATGACCCTTGTCCACATTAAATTCCATTTGCCATTTATTGCTCCATTCATGAAGCTTATTTAATTCTTCATGCAGGTCTTTGCAAGAAACTGTGGTAGTAATTTTCCTTTGTATTTTTGCATCATTCGCAGACATATTTAGATAGCTTCCATTTCCAGTGTTACTATGTCATTTATGTATAGTAAAAACATAATTGGTGCCAACACTGAGCCCTGTTGAACTCCGCTAGTCACTTTCCTCCATGATGAGTGTTTCCCCTTTACACTGTTCTCATTTCCCTTTTTCTGAGAAAATCCTGCATCCAATAGTACAGATTGCCACGGATACCTCCTTGATAGTACAGTTTCCATAAAAGTCTTTGTTGCGGTACTCTGTCAAATGCTTTCTTGAAATGTAAGTAGATACTGTTCACCCATCCTTCTCTTTTCTGTAACTGTGTGTGTGTGTGTTCTACTCTTCTCTTCATTCTTCATTCCTCATACTTTACCCTTCTTTCTCCCTTCCTCTTATATCTTTCACCCCCTTATTTTCTGTTTTTCCTACCTTCTCTCTCCCTCCATCTCTTTTCTTCCTTCCTCACACTATTCTCACAACCTACTTCATGGCCCCCCTCTGCTCTTCCTCCCTACCTCTCTTCTATTGTTCCTCCCCTTCCATCCCTCCCTTCCCTCCCACATTCTGACAAATTAGGCTGGAGGGAGGTGAGGGAAACTTGCCTTTGACACTCCATCAACTTTGCTTACCCCACCCCCATGCCGTCTCTCTCTCATAAACCATCTCATTTTTTTTTTTTTTCGTCTCTGCTTCCTTGTATGTTGCTATCCCAATCTATCTCTAATCCAGTTTCCCCTTCACGTTCTCCTCTATCTCGTTCCTTGCTTTTCTTGTCTTCCTCTTTTTGTTTATCCACACTTCCTCGTATCCAGTTTTCCTTCCACCTCTTTCTCTACTCACTCCTTCCGTTTTCCTCCACCTCTCCCTCTGTGCCTCCGTTCCTGTCATGCCGTCAATTTCCCCACGGACGTCTGCACTGTGGAAAATATCAACATGTTTTGGATGGGATACAGTAGCTGATGACACCAAGTTGTAAGAAAGGATAAAACACACACACACACACACACACACACACACACACACACACACACACACACACACACATTATATCGTCGAATGTGTAACACTCACGCACACGTGCATGCATGCATACTGTATGTGTATGAATGTATGTGCTGGTATGTATGCGCCAGTATGTATGTATCTGTAATACATAACGACGTGTATTCGTATATTTATTTAATGATTCCTCTCTCTCTCTCTCTCTCTCTCTCTCTCTCTCTTTCTCTCT